>ML095849.1:0-13746 GCA_003697995.1 Taxidea taxus jeffersonii
GGGGGGGGGTGCTAAAAAGTGGTTTTATTAAAGGCATGAGGATAGGACCTGTGGGCAGAAAGAGCTGCCCCGATTTTACTTCTCTATGTATTTTTAAACATTTCAGTAATTTTTTTTAAAAAATTATTTATTTATTTATTTGACAGAAAGAGAGAGAGGGAGAGAGAGAATTCAAGCAGGGGGAACAGCAGAGAGAGAGGGAGAAGCAGGCTCCCCACTGAGCAGGAACCTGATGTGGGGCTCGATCCCAGGATCGTGGGACCACAACATGAGTCAAAGGCAGACTCTTAACCAACTGAACCAACCAGGCTTCCCCATTTCAGTCTTTCTATATTGACCATACATAGTGGTAGGGAACCCAGGCAGCTCCTCAAACATTTTATATATATATATATTATATGTATTTCATTGGATAATAACCTCTGCATTTTGGTTTGAAAAATATGGCTACTAGGTCCGACATGGCCCCTGGCATGGAGATAGATAGGTATGGGTCACATTTTTGAAGCCAAACTTATATTTGTCAGACCCTCCACCCCACCCCACCGCAGCCCACAGACTGGTAAAGTGAAAGGGGCCTTGGAAATGACCTAGACCAATTCCCTGACTCTCAGATGAGGAAACTGAGTCCCAGACCGATGAGTGGCAGACAAGGACTTGACCCCAGGGCCTGGGCTAAAACTGGTGGTCCCGAAACTCTCAAGTAGATTCCTCACACATGGACACAGCATTTCAGGGTTAAGAACCCTGCTGGGAAGAGACCAACCCTGGGCCAGGCGGGGAGCGGGCAGGGGTGGAGGGGTGTGGCGGGGAGTGGCCAGGTTAGCAGCCAGTGTTTTACAAGCATCTTCTGAGTGCCAAGAACTCTACTGCAAAATGTTTTAAATTCAACTTTACTTTTGGGGCCGTTTTGGGTTCACAGCAAAACTGAGGGGAAGGTACAGAGATTTCCTATGTTCCCCCTTCCCCCCACCACATACCCAGCCTCCCCCAGTAGCAACGTCCCCCACCAGAGGGGACATTTGTTACAACTCATGAACCTACACCGACATGTCATTATCACCCAGAGTCCACAGTTTACATTACATTTCACTCGTTGTGGAACATTCTGTGGGTTTGGACAAAGCTGTAATGACGTGTACCCACCATTATAGTATCGTACAGAGTAGTTTCACTGCCCTAAAAGTCCCTAACCTATTCATCCTTTCCTCCCCCCAACCCCTGGCAACCACTGATCTTTCTACTGTCTGCGTATCTTTGCCTTTCCAGAATGTCATCCGGTTAGGAATCTCAAAGTCTGTAGCCTTTTCAGACTGGCTTCTTTCACTGAGTAATAGGCATTTAAGTTCCCTCCATGGCTTTTCATGGCTTGACAAGTGCTGAATAGTATTCCGTTGTCTAGATGTATCACAATGTATCCGTTCACCTATGGAAGGACATCTAGAGGCTTCCAAGTTTTGGTCGTTGGGAGCGAAGCTGCTACCAACATCCATGTGCAGGTTTTTTGTGTGGATTGAAGATCGTAGGTTAAGAGTGTTCGGTTCTGTGAGAAACTGCTAGACTGTCTTCCAAAGTAGCTGTGCAAGGACAGCCCAAGAAGGAAGAACAGTGCCCCACCCCCACCCCAAGAACCCAGAAGTAAATCGTCCTCGTTCCATCAGCGAAGGCACAGAAGGCCAACTTCTTGCTATGATCCAGTGTACACGAGTGTTTGAGGTCCTGGAGACATGTTACACAACCAGCACACAAACAACACAGGGGAGCCCAGAGCTCGAGTTTCAGCTCTCACCCCAGAGCTATTCTGCTCATGGAGAAAGACTCCCCGGAGCTGTGGTTGTGCGCAGTGGGGGAGGCCCCCAGGATATGGTTTATCTGGGCAGAGCCTGGCTTTACTGGGCACCACCTGCCCGGGCTCTCTCTTGGCCAAACTTCTGGCCTTATCTCTTGATAATACAGTGTGTTTACTCAACCTGCCCTTGTACCTGGGAGTTGTTGTAGGCAGTGGCTGTGTTTTACCGCCCTTATTCAATCTCTGGCCTCTATAAAAAGAAGGAAAGCGGGAGGAAGAGGAGGAAGCTGGATCCAACCTTTCAAAAAACAAAACTCATAAAAATCCAAGAGAAAAGAAAAGAAAAAAGAAGTAATTCTTATCTTTTAGAAGGAGATCATCTTTTACTAGGTATTGAGGCTTTACGTTTCCTGGCATTTCTTGGACTTGCAGAAGAAAGTTGTAAAAACGCCCACCAAATGTCACTGCGAAAGGAAAGAAACACAACTCATGAGACAGGGGTCAATAAAGGCCGAGGTAGATATAAATTCTATGTTTCCACAGAAGGGACTGCTCCTATCTACGTGAAAACTATGGAGGGAAGGGAGCCGACATCTTGAAATCTGATGAAAGATAGAGTCGACCCTGCAGGTCCTCTACCAAGTCATAAAAAAGGTGGTTAACTTCAGATTAAGATGCCATTTACAGACCACAGAAGTCACTCTTTTTTTTCTTCAAATTTTTATTCAAGTTCTAGTTAGTTAACATATAGCGTAATACGGGTTTCAGGAATAGAATGGAACGACTCCATGTTTCCATGGGCTTGCTTATGCTGGATATTTCATGGAAGGGGAGTCATAGTATAGTATAGTATAGTATGGATTCTTTTGTGTCTTCCTGTGTACTTATATATTTATGTATATTCTTCATATATTATTTTCACTTAGCATAACATTTTCAAAGTTCATCCACACTGCGTACTTCTTTCTTTTTTATGGCTAATAATTCTCTGCTGTAAGGACACACCACACTTGGTTTATCCAGGATGAGATAAGCAACAGGAGGTCAGTGACTCACTTGCCTGGATGGTCAGTGGTGTTTACGATATAGTGTGAAAAAAAAAAAAAGAAACAAACCACCTTAGTATATTAAGAGCTGTATTTAAACAGTACAACCTCCTTTAAGCCAGGCCTCCAGGCACCCACCTGGTCACCTGAGTGCCAGTTTAGTCGTGACAGCTAAAAGAATTTCCCTGATCGGAGATTGCGCTGCTTTTCAGGTGCAAAATGTTACTCAAAGCATATAGAGATGTTTAGATATTCAGGGACTGGAATGTTTAAAGTTCTGGCAGAACCAAAGAAGACATACAGATGGCCAATGAGCATATGAAAAGATGTTCCCCACTGCTTAACACAAAGGAAATGCAAATTAAAACAGCAAAGAAATACCACTATACATCCATTAGAATGGCCAAAACCTCAAACACCAACACAGCCAGATAAATGCTGGGGGAGACTGCAAAATGATGAGAACTCTTATTTTTTGATCCCTTCTGGGGGATTCTGATCTACTTTCAAGCTTAAGATGCATCTTTTTTTTTTAAGATTTAAAAAAAAAATACCAATCTGTACACCCAATGTGGGGTGTGAATTTACAACCCTGAGATCAAGAGTCACACACTCTACCTACTGAGCCAGACAGGTACCCTGAGATGCATCTTATTTTATCATATGGATACAGAATATTTTATATTACCACTTCCTTTTTTTTAAATAAAATTATTTATTAATTTATTTGTCAGAGAGAGCACACACAAGCAGGGGGAGCAGCAGGCAGAGCAGGCAGAGGGAGAAGCAGGCTTCCCAAGGAGCAAGAAGCCCGATTTGGGACTTGATCCCAGGATCATGACCTGAGCCTAAGGCAGATGCTTAACCAAGTGAGCCACCCAGGCATCCCAATATTATCACTTCTAAGAAGTCTCTGAACAGTTGTTGTCGTTATAAGAATTACAGTGGTAAACATCCTTAAAATCAAGCCTTTGGAAGTACAAGTATTTCTCTAGAGTAGATGTATGAAATTCAATTGCTAGGTACAAGGGTATGCCCAACTTTAAATACCCATGCTCTTTTTTTTTTTTTTTAAAGATTTTATTTATTTATTTGATAGACAGAGATCACAAGTAGGCAGAGAGGCAGAGAGAGAGGAGGAAGCAGGCTGTCCGCAGAGCAGAGAGCCTGATATGGGGCTCGATCCCACGACCCTGGGATCATGACCCGAGCCGAAGGCAGTGGCTTTAACCCACTGAGCCACCCAGGCACCCCCCATGCTCTTTTTTGCTAGATCACAGGGTCAGCACCAAGTTGGAGTGCGGTCTGGAGCCAATGTCTTCTGTCTGCCCAACTCCACGATGCCCTTGTGCCTGTGACCTCATCGAATATGTGAACATTCAAATGGGAGAATTTTGAGCAGGCTCTGGATGTCCAGATGCCAGTATATGAAACCAGTAGATTCTGAGAAAGGTTCTGAGGCTTCAGGGAGTGGCGGGGTAGGTTAGATGAAAAGCCAAGAGTGCTGTCCATACATAAGCAAACAGTGGAGGCAGTTATCACAAATTTAGCTCATGAGAGTATCAACTCTGATTAAATGCAAGGGAAGTATAAAGCCAAATTTAAACTTCACAGTGATGAAGAATTTCATATTAACTATTACATGAAAATGCCTCACTGCATACAGATCAGGAAATTATTAAAACAAAACATTCCAAGCATTGTAAATGTTTCCAGAGACATCTGAGTCATTTTATAAAAATAGGTTATTTTTCTCTTATGACTAAGAGTTGGTATGAAATGTTAGAAATAGAAACCAGAAACCCCTCACTGGGGCTGGTGATACATGACAAGGAATTTCAAGTTTCCTTGAGCAAGTCCCCAGTCAAATGGGGGTCCCTGTTTGAGTCTTACAACTACCAAGCAGAAAAGGGACATAGGATAAAACCCAGTCCATGACAAAGAGCTGTGCTCAACAGTCATCAAGCACAAAGGGCTCAGTGGTAGCTTGCAATTCTTAGCTACATCTTCTGACTTGTAGAAATGGTACCCCATGGAACAAGGCTCTGGTCTCAACTGTTTTATTTCCAGATGTGTGACCTCAGCCAGATCATTCTCTTATCTTCCATGCCAAGGACATGCTGATCTCTGCCCTTGTCTATCTCCCAGAATTATAGTGGGCATGAAATGAGGGAACAACTCTGAAAATGTTTTCTCAACGATGGCATAATGGTCGGTGTTGCTGTTATAAAAAGTGGACGTAACGAGCCAGTGGCAAGGCTAAAAGATGGATGGCTTTTTGTCTTAACCGTTCACCAACTACTGTGCTAGTATGTGGCTTTGGGTAGCAACTAGAATCACTTGGATCCCCAATTGCCGATGCAGAGGCATCGTCCCCCAGCGGCAGACAGCTGTCCCTGTCTTCAGGGAGCTGCCCTGGCCAAGGGGAGTCACCTTGTCTGGGAGGTCATGCCCCTCCCTTCCCCACCACAGCTCCCAATGAGAGGGATCCCCCAGGTAGCTTCTCTTGCTTCAGGGTGCAACTCTATGGCGTTCTTCATGCCCTGGAGCTCCCCATGGGGTCAGGCTGGAACTAAGCTGAGATTGAATCCTTGCTTTCCTCCTTTCCCTTCTCTACTGTGTCTCCCATGGTCCTTTTCTCATAAGAGCACTACTTCGATAATTCCCATGTACCTAAATCCAAGTCACAAGTTCTGCTTCTAGAAAATTCACTAAAGACATTATACTTTCTTATCTTCCTTTCACGTGTTGCTCTACAAATCTTCCTCAACCTTCAATGGGGTTCCATCCTGATAAAGCCATCGTAAACTGAAAATATCAGAAGTCAAAAACGCATTGACTACAGCTAACCTACTGAACATCACAGCTTAGCCTAGCCTACCTTAAGTGTGCTCAGAACACTTGAAAGCAGCTTACAGTTGGACAAAAGTCATCTCACACAAAGTCCATTTGCTCATCAAGTGTTGACTATCTCATGTAATTCATTAAATACTGTACTGAAGGTGAAAAACAGCCTGGTTTTCTGGGGACACAATGGTTGTCAGCATATCATTTGTTCACTCTCATGACCGTGAGGCTGACTGGGAGCTGTGGCTCGCTGCCCTGCCCAGCATCATGAGAGAACACCGGACCACATGTCGCCAGCCTGGGAAAATATCCAGCCTCAAAATCCCAAGTTCAAGGGCCTTGGGTGGCTCAGTCAGTTAAGCATCTGCCTTTGGCTCAGGTCGTGATCCCAGAGTCCTGGGATTGAGCCCCATATTGGGCTCCCAGCTCAGCAGGGAGCCTGTTTCTCCCTCTCCCTCTGTGATCTCTTTGGTGTTTGCTCTCTCTCAAAGAAATAAATAAAATCTTTAAAAAAAAATTCCAAGTACCATGTCCATTGAATGCCTATCACTTTTGCACTATCATGAAGTTGAAAAGCTTATATCGAATCATAGTTCCGGGACGCTCTGTAGTTTCGTTTCAGAGGGATTTCTCAATGCTGTTCTGTGGTTCCTGTGCCAAGACCAGTTAAATATTCATTTTTACACAAGATGTTGCTCTTTATGATGACTTTGGTGGTTCTCGCATTACCCGTGTTCTGTTACATTGTACTTTTCATGCAAATGGCCTCCCAAGAAATGACTTGAAAATGAACTCTCATTCTCTCTCTAGATGAAACACAGTTCTTCCCGAGCAACTCAGAGCTTAACAGTGAGTTTTGCTGATCCAACTAAGTCAGAGCCTTGTTGATTCTTTTTCCAACAGTGTAAATGAACAAATGTCCTGTTTTTTTGTTTTGTTTTGTTTATAAAGTGGTTTTTCTTCCTGGCTACCAGGCTAACTTTCTGCAGGTTGGATGAAATCCCCGGGGCCAGGTCCCTGAGCGTAATCGAGTTGCTCCGGGGACCTGCTGGGCTACAGACACGATTACTATTTCGGTCGGGAGTACTTCACCTAGTAACCTTCACATGGGACCTGGTGAAGGGGAAGATAGGAAAATGGTCTAGGCTGTGGCATCTTGTCGATTTCCCACAATTACCTTGCAATGGCCCATGATAAACACAACGATCCTATCGACATGGTAGGACATCACATCGTTTATTCTGGGGATTTGTGAATATCCTTTGTGCAATCCAAAGACGGGTAACCCAAGGCTGTGGGGCTAGAAGTCTCTCCCTCGCTGGCTGTTGGGCAAAGGGATTCCCCAAACTTCTGAGCTTCTTGTGAATGTGGCTTGCTTGCTTAAACATCGCTCTCTCTGCTGACATTCACAAACATCGCTGCAATCCTCTGTCCTTCGGCCAAGAAAGCACAGAATAGGGAAAAAAAAAATGGGAGAAAAATAATTCAGAGTTTTATACTTTTCCTGAAACCTTGAGTCATTTCTTCCTTTGTCTCTTTCTCCGTCCAAACTCCAGTTCTGCCAGTATTTACTTATTTTATTGCGGTGCTCAATGGGTTAACACAGAGGAAACCAAATGGAAAGCTTTGCCTTGGCATTTCTGCGCAAACAGATTGGAGAGATAAGACCCCAATTGGCTAGATATTGTTATGCACAATTCTCAAATAAAGAAACCGAGGCTGGTAGAGCTTAACTGATGTCCTGGGACACCCTGTGGCTACCAGAGGTCAGGCTGAACTCAAATTCAAATCTGATTCCTGGTCAGCCCTCCTTCCACGGCCCCCATTCGCTCAATTCATGAGTAAGGCCTAGGACTGAGAACAGGGAGAATCAGAGTCACAAGAAAAGTCCAGCGAGTGACAGGGGATCTAGAATATGATTGCCTGGGAACTATCAAAGATTAGTATTCAAGGCAGCTTTTTCTGATCAGTGAATAAACCAATTCTACTGTCCCGGGATTCTGTTGTGTCCTTCTTTGAGTCAGAACGAAATTATACAACAGCTGGACCTCAAAGAATTTGCACTCTTCTGGAAAAGAAGTTTTCTAAAACAATGGTAGTTACCGGGGAGAATTCCCCAAATGCCCAGAGCACGTGAAGCATGATCACACCACTCATATCTGTACAGAAGAGAAAGAGCTATTGCAAGGTGGGGGCGGGCAGCGGGGGAGGCAAGCAGGGGGGCTGTGTGTTGGCCCAAGTAAACTCTTGGGAGGGTTGTTAATTGCAGGTCGGGGAAGCTCATTATATGTGCCTGCCAGCAAATCCATCCTGGTTTTTTTTTTCCCTGAAGCAGGAGGACCTTCTTGCCTGGCGTTTTTATTCTAGCGGATGATTTAAGGTCAAACAGGCAACTCAAGGTCAAGTATCTGAATAACTAGCAGGAGTTGCTGTCTCCGAGTAAGATGCGCTAGGGAGGTCGGTATTTATGCTCTAAAATGTCTGGGCTGGAAAGTACTAATCCGAGGGAACAGAACGGCTCCTTCTCTCCATTCCAAGAGCTAAATACTCAGCGAGCAATCATTCTATCAGGTACTCTGTGAAAAGCATCTCAGAACATTTCATGCTACAATACCGGTACACTGGATTTCATTCCTTCAGGATTTATGCTACAGTGTTTTTTATTTGAAAAGCTCTTTATTATTTAGACTTAATTCTGGGAAAAATAAAAAGAATGCAGGACTAAATATTGGCAGAGCCAGCTGACACTGTCTGGAATGTTCTGTGAAATTTCCTCCGGTCTTGCCCAAGCATGTCTGTGCAACAGCCACTCTTCTTTTCCTATCGTATCTTTTCCCCTCACTTCCTTAGGTGCTACTTAAATGCAGTGAGTGGGCAATACATTTTATGAAAGATGAGCTGGGTCATGGTTCCCAGCAGAGGCTGACGATTCCTGCTTATTCTGGTTCCGGCGAATCCCAGTGTTCTACTTCCCCCTGTTCCAAATCCCACTCACTCTAGGAGCCCACTGTTCAGAAACATCACTGGACCCAGGGCTGGACAAAAGGATCTGGAGTCTAGGACCCCCGGTTCACTACATAGAATGTGAGGCCGTGGTATTTTTTTTAATTAAAATATTTCCCAGATGATCTGATGACCAACCAGGGTTGGTAACAACTAGTTTGTCTTATCAAAGTGGACTAAGGCTTTAGCCTCCCCAGGAATGTGTAGTAGATGCAAATTTTCAGGTCTCCACCCCAACCCCTCTGGATCAGAAACTCTGGGAGTGGGGACCAGCATTCTGAATACTAATGAGCCCCAGAAGATTCCAGTCTGAGAACCACTGGTTGATCGCTAAAGGGGCCTTTTCTCTAGCCCTAAGGGAGTCTTTAGGTTTTAAGTATTCCACAGACATCTGTGACGTACATGTGGTGTGGGAGGCACTTAGCAAAGAAAATCAAGACCTAGAAAGTTGCATGGCATGACCAAGTTCATAATCATGCGGTGACCCAAACACGACTAGAAGCTGGGCCCCTTGATCTTCAGAACTCAGGATTACTCTGCGTACCCCAGCCCCCACCCTTCAGCCTCTGAGGGGTCCAGACCAGGAGAGCTTTCCCATCTCTGAACTCTAAACATTTACCAGACTCTTAATCGCCACTTTGAGCACCAACCAAATTCTGCCTTGCTCTAGTGAGTAATCTTTCATTGAGGCAGGGTGTGGCCCCCCGGGGGGAGGCATGCTGTCATTGTTTGTCCCCTACCACGCTGGCGGCCTTCTGGGCAAAGCAGCTGCCCAACTACCCCTACTTCGGCCACCCTGTTCCGTCCTCACCACAGCACGGCTGCTTTATGGCGTGGCTTTCTGAGATGAGACACAGAAAAACCACTTAGTGTTAATAGAATGAATTGAGTACACTTGCCTGCCAGCCTGCTTTTTTTTTTTTAATATTTTAATGAATTAATTAATTAATTTTTTTTTTGAGAGAGGGAGGAAGAGAGAGAACATGCATAAGACAGGAGGAGGGGCAGAGGGAGAAGCAGACTCCCCACTGAGCATAAAGCCCCCGCAGGGATTCATTTCAAGTCCCTGGGATCCAGACCTGAGCCAAAGGCAGACACTCAGCCTACTGAGCCACCAGGTGCCCCATCTGCTTCTTATAATAACTTTTTCTTTAATATTTTATTGTTGAGTGCATTATTTGTATTTAAAGGTTTTAAAGGAGACATAGTACCATCCATTTCCACTTGAAAGTTTTTTGAGGTAAAATTCCCCTAAAACCATCACCATAGCCAAGTAGGTACTATATTCTGATTGGCTATCCTGGGTCATGTGTCCATCCCTGAACCAATCACCATGGCCAGGTGGGTAGTATATTCTGATTGGTTGTCTTGCGTACCAATCATCATGGCCAGCTCAGTATTCTGATTGGCTATCCAGGGTCATGTACCTATCCCTGAGCCAATTACCATGACCAGATCTTTTCTGTTTTCTGACTGGCTATCCTGGGTGCCAATCACCATGGCCAGGTAGGTAGCATATTCTGATTGGCTATCCTGGGTCATGTGTACATCCCTGAACCAATCACCATGGCCAGTTGGGTATTGTATTCTGATTGGCTATACTGGGTACCAGTCAACATGGCCTGGTAGGTAGTGCATTCTGATTGGCTGTCCTGGGTCATGTGCCCATCCCTGTTTGTTTGTTTGGGAATGGGGAGGCGGGGATATGATTAATAGAATGACAACCTTACCGGAGGAGGAAGGTATAGTTCCCAAAGGAGAAGATGCTAGGAAAAGTAGCATATCAACTACATGTGTACAGGTATTTCCCTGAAAAAAGAAACCTCATTTTGCAAAATAACACACTGAAATTAACAAGGCTTATAGAAAAAAAAGAGAGAAAGAGTTGGGGTAGATCACTCAAAACTTTTACAACTTTATTAGCAGAGCATTGAGAAAAAAAAATGAGCATCAGGAGCAATTACTTGAACAGCCCTGACACACATCTTGGTATGGTTAGAGATTACCTCTGGGGATAGTAAGAATGCAAGGAACCAATAGAGAAAAAATTCTGGGCTTGGTAGAACTGAGGTGTTCTACCAAGATGGAAGCAGAGTTCTAAGACAGTGGGCTACTATTAAGATGGTCACAGGAAGAAGCACCATATCTGAAGCAAGAACCCAGCAAGGCTGGGGTGTAACTTCTTGGGAAGGAAGTCCTGGGTAAGAACCCTCATCTTTATTTGTTATTATTATTTTTTTAAGTAAAGCTTGGGAGGCTCCTGACTGGGGCTCCTGGGTGGCTCAGTGGGTTAAGCATCTGTCTTTGGCTAAGGTCGTGATCTCAGGGTCCTGGGTTGGAGCCCTGCATCAGGCTCTGTGCTCAGCAGGGAGTCTGCTTCTCCCTCTCCCTCTGTGTGTGCACATGCTGCCGAAAGCTAACCACTTTCAAGCATACAGTTTAGTGGCACTTCATGACTCTTAGGGGCTCTATCTCAGGACTATCAGGCTGAAAGCGGGCTGAATTTGTTTTTTTATTTTATTTTTTATTATTTATTCAACAGAGAGATAAAGAGCACAAGTAAGGGGCACCTGGGTGGCTCAGTGGGTTAAAGCCTCTGCCTTTGGCTCAGCTCATGATCCCAGGGTCCTGGGATCGAGCCCCACATCGGGCTCTCTACTTGGCGGGGAGCCTGCTTCCTTTCCTCTCTCTCTGCCTGCCTCTCTGCCTACTTGTGATCTCTGTCTGTCAAATAAATAAATAAATAAAATCTTTTAAAAAAAAAGCACAAGTAGGCAGAGAGGCAGACGGGGGGTGGGGGGGGGGGGGGAAGCAGGCTCCCTGTTCAGCAGAGAGCCTGATGCAGGGCTCCATCCCAGGACCCTGAGATCATGATCCGAGCCGAAGGCAGCTGCTTAACCAACTGAGCCACCCAGGCACCCCAGGTGGGCTGAATTTGGAGGAATAAGGAGAAAATTAGACCTTGAGATATCCCCTCACCCCCAACCCCCATAGCACACGTTGTGGGTTAAGATGCAACAGTGAGACTCTCCAGTCTCAGATGTGAATTGACCTCATGGTGGTTGACCTGAATGTGGATTTCAAAGGAGACTCTTTGCTGGGGATGCAGCGAGATTTGAGATGCCATTCAGACAAATGGTGGCTAACCGCCCTCTTCTCTCTGTCCTTCCCTTCTCCCCCTCTGAATGGACCTGTAAGAGGATGTTGTGCAATGTTGTGCACCGTCACCACTATCTAGATCCAGAACTTTTCATCACCCCAAAAGAAAATCTCATGCCTATTAAGCAGGTACCCCCAATTTCCCTTCCAGCCTTTGACAACCATCCGTCCACTTTCTGTCTCTATGGATTTGTCTACATTTCATATAAATGGAATCATCCAGTATGCAACCTATTGTGACTGGCTTCTTCCATTTAGCTAGCTTAACATTTTGGGGTCCATCCCTGTTGTAGCATGTGTCGGGACTTCATTCCCTCTTATGACCGAATCACATTCCATTGTGTGGCTAGATCCCGTTTTGTTTATTCATTCATCCATTGATGGACATTTGGGCCCCTTCCCCCTTTTGGCTGTTGTCAACAGTGCTGGGTGAACATTCATGTACAAGTATTTGTTCCTCTATTTCCAATTCTTCAGGGAGCCCGTTCACTTTTCAGTGTAGAGCAGCTCTGTATTTTGGTGGGTGATAGAGGACAATAGGCTCCTATTTCATGAGAGAGGCAAGCCCCAAATGGGTGCTTTAGTGCCGTGCTTGCCTTTACAGTTATGGTCCCATTTTTTGGTCCTCTTTTGGGGGTCTCATGTCATTATCCTTCTGCAAAAGTCCAAATGGCTACCATGGGGGTGTTTTATGGCCCAGCTCATCTTCTGTAACTTAAGGCTAGGGACCCTGCCCAGCTCTCAGCTTGGAGGAGAAACTCATTCCTGGTGAAGGACCTACAGTTACTACTAATACAGTGTTGAGGGGAAGGGTTTGGGGGTTTCTTCCCTTCCTCACAACCTCCTGTTTCTTCAGAGGGTTAAGAAAGAGGCTTGTTAATAGAAAAAGCCACCAGATATTAGACAACAGCTAAGAAAACATGTTCTGAGGATGATATTGTTAACAGCTGAGGGAAACTATTTCAGTCTGATATTGCCATTAGCTGAAGAATCCAGACCTAGCGGTGGTAAATCACCATCTCCCGAGTGTGGCAGTGTATGAAGACGACACGGGCTATCTCCAGTAGCTGAAAGGAAACAAACCCACATGGACATGGAAGCTGGGGACTGCTAGTATCCCTTCAGAGACTTGGAGTCATTTCTAGAAGCTCGTGCTTCTCTTTGTAGTCTGGTTGCCATGGCTCTTTGTTGTTGGAAAATACTGTTGGTTCTACTCCAATAAGTGGTTAATGAAAGAGTTGATAACCACAGAGACGTTCCCAGATCCCTATCTTTCAGGCTCTCCTCCCAGCCCAAAGCTCTCTGACTAAGCCTTTACTCCCACCTTCTTATGGCTTCTGGAGCTGCCAGTGATTAAGGCGGTGCAGGAAGAAATAAAAGAAAATGCCACTCAGAACACAGCAGCCAGTTCGCTGCTGAGGCTCTCGGGGCTCTATGTGACAGAATGCCAAGCTGAAGGTGAGCTGAATTTGGAGGAGTAAGAAGCTTAGTCCTTGCAAATATCACCCCCCCACACACACACCACAGCACAGGTTAAGATGGGACAGCGGAAGCCTCCAGTCTCAGATGTGAACCGACCTCATGGTTGTTGACCTGAATATGGATTTCAAATGTCCCCTTTACTGGGGACAGTGATGCAGGAAGAGTTGAGAAGCCATTCAGACAGATGGTGGCTAACCGCCCTCTTCTCTCTGCCCTTCCCTTCTCCTCTCAGAATGGAGCTGTAAGAGGAATTCCTCTTCCAGCCCCTAGGAACCCAAGGAGCCTCCCCCACATCTCTTTGTAAATCACCTTTTCGAAGTCTAACTTCCAAAACAATAAGAAACACCCATTTAAAGTGTACAGTTTGGGGGCACCTGGGTGGCTCAGTGGGTTAAAGCCTCTGCCTTCGGCTCAGGTCAT
>ML095849.1:13756-49049 GCA_003697995.1 Taxidea taxus jeffersonii
GTCATGATCCCAGGGTCCTGGGATCGAGCCCCGCATCGGGCTCTCTGCTCTGCGGGGAGCCTGCTTCCCTCTCTCTTTTTGCCAGCCTCTCTGCCTGCTTGTGATCTCTGTCTGTCAAATAAATAAATAAAATCTTTGAACAAAAATAAAGTGTACAGTTTGTTCAGTTGTGACACCCTGAAACCACTGCCACAATCAAGATACAGAATACTTCTCCTCCAAAAGTGTCCTTGTACCTCTTCATTATTCATTCTAACCTTAGGCAACAAGGGATCTACTTTCTGTCACTCCAGGTTCATTTGCATTTTCTAGAATTTCATGTGAGTGGAATAATGCGGTGCAGGCCCCTTGTTGCCTGGTGTCCTTCACTCGGCATGGCGATCTTGTGATGCGTCCAGATTGTTGCGCATGGCGGTCAGTCATGTCTTTTCCTTACTGAGCTGTGTCGTGGTGTATGGATGCACCTCTCTTTGTTTCTCCATCTTCCTGGTGGTTGGGTTGTTCCTAGTTTGTGACTATCGTTTCTCCTCTATCTTTAATTGCTTCCTCTCTCCTGCCTCTACCCCCTACATGTAGAGATATGCGCAGTCTCTTCCATCTTTAAAAGAAACACCCTCTTGACCCAGCAACCTTATGTGCCCAGGTGGGAACAGGGACGAATTGGGCTTCTCTGTCGTATTCTGAGGATTTGTAGGCATAATCCAAACAAACAAGGCAGGTAAATTTTAGGTGGCCTGTCACAGTCGTGGCATAAGCCAACCTTTGCCTTTGCAGGCATAGTTTATCCAATCTGTACATTTCTCAGGGCTGGCTCACAGTCTCTACAAGTGGCCACTTTAGACTGGGATCCCCCTGGGCCATTTTTCTTCCTCTTTTGGGACCAAATAACTATTCTGTGCCTCAGTTTCCTCCTTGGAAATCAGGAAGAACCTTCATTTATAATTATATAAAATTAATGAACCAAGTAAGAGTCCAAGAATACCGGCTTGGGTAGGGAACGACATAGTGACTAAATGGTAGACAAGTATCTCTGTCTTGCATGTTGTAAATACACTTGCATTAGGGTCAAGGGTAACTACTTGTTTTAAATCATAAAGCATAGGACAAGTTCTCCTACTAAAATTGTAAGTGCTGTAGATGGAGTATCAGCGATATACAGAATAGTTTGAGATAAAATTGGTAAGCTGCCAGGGCTTGGTGCTATGCCTAGTGCATGGTGGGCACAGAAAAAGTGTCAAGTGACTGGCTCCACCCCCAAGGAGGCAGACAGCTGGGCTAGGTGCTGTGTCTGTCACCTGAGTCTGTTACCTGAGGAGGTCCTTGTTGCATATAGGGTCACCAACCGAACCTGGGGCCTACACCAGAGCTTTCGCCAAGAGGCTAGACAGAAGATAGAAAGGTGAGGACAAGGCGTTTCCACAGCCCCAGCTGGCAATGGCAGTAGTGATTGTGAGAAGCCACAAAGAATTCCCTGACAATGTTTAAAGTCATGGCCTTTGTAGGAAGAGGGGACTGCATTTGAAGCAGTGGGCTCAGTAAGTCATTACGCAATTCAGTTACCGTGTGTAAAATGGGTTTACCAATGCTAAACTCCAGGGTGGTTTAATGGAGGACATGAAGTGAGGGACATAGAGTTTAAACCCCTGCGACAGTCTGGGCACGGACAGTGCGCACTCTGTGTCCATCGCGTCATGTCCTCATATTTCAAGGAGGCTCTTCTTTGTTGAGTTTCTGTAGTGGAATGATGGCCCCCAAAGATGTCCGTGTCTTAATCTCTGAAACCTGTGAATATATTACCTTAAAGGACAAAGGGGATTTTTTAGATTATTTAAGATCTTGAGAGGTGGAGATTATTCTGGACCCAGTGTAGTCACAAGGGTCCTTATGCAGGGAAGATAAGGAGAGACTGGAAGGTGGAACTCTTTGAAGAAGGAAAAAGGGGCCACACACCAAGGAATGCCAGTAGCTTCTAGAAACCAGAGAAGGTGAGGAAATGGATTCGCCCCTAGAGCCTCCATAAGGAACAACTTTGCTGACACCTTGGTCTTGGCCCAGTGGGATCCATGGCAGACTTCTGCTCTGCAGAATTATAAGATAACAAATTTGTGCTCTTTTCAGCTACTAAGTCTGTGGTAATTTGTTACAGCAGCCATAGGAAACCAATACAGTCTCTAAGGCAAAACCAGTGTGATTAGCTAGGATTCCAGTTCTTGAATACTTTGCCATCACCATTTCAGGTTCCCCAGGGGAGTACACAGAGAGGATATTGCAAACAAGTGGATAATGTTTTTTACTAGCTATGCTACAGCCCTACACCTCTAGGTGGGAACTCTGGCTTTGGTCATCTTGCCCAGGCTCTGGGTGGCCCTTCAAAGAGTTGAGTTATCTTGAAAATAAGGCTCTAAAGCAATCGGTGGAGAGTTGGCCTTTCAAGGGCCCTGCTTTGCCTACAGCTTTGACTTTCCATTTTCACTTGCTGAGAAGGTTATTCAAATTGAGACACTTGAGAGGCAAATTATTTCTGACCTTTTCTGAAAAGATACTTCCCTGATACCAAAACTTATAATGATCTAATATATCACTGAATCTTCTGAAAGCATGCTAGGGTAGAAAATTCTTCTGGGAACTCTAGGATACTATTAAGGCAACTTGACCCTTATGTTGGGGGCATTTACTTGGATATAATTTATGGAATGAATTGTGGATGCACTCCAGAGAATGCTAAACATGGACAGGATTCTAGTCATTTCTGTATACTTAATCTCTTGCTGACCTAGGCAATATATTTTGAATATAGACCTATGATACACACTTTAATATTTTATTAATTGGATTCTTCCAAGAAACCATGTGCCAAATATAAACACTTAGAAAAAAACAGATTGTTAGCAAATGGAATTTAGAGTACCATATGTTTAGTATGTAGAAAGCTGACAGCCATGCTAGCATGGTCATTTATTACTCACTGAATTTGCTTAAATAGTCTTTGGATCCAATGCTACACACACAGTGGGCTCATAATAGTCATAAATTATAGATATTAAAAATGTCTATGCTTCCATCACTCTCTGGCTTTATGAATATGGAGACTTCAACATAAGCATAACCAAGTGCCTGACTTTCCAGGCCCTTTGCAATAGATCAGAGACCGAGCCCGTGCCTAGTTTAGCAATATCCAAGGGATGCACAGTGGTAAAAGCAAGACATATCAATTCACAAGTGAAGCCAGATTTTTTTCCCTAATCATCATCTCACATCAAAATGGAAGCTTGTGAGTTGTGTTTGACACGTGTTCTATGACCTATCATCTCCAGCTCTGATGTGATTTAAATCACTATATCTTAATTACTCAGAATCATCTTCTGAATTCAATCAACCAACACAGGCATCCTTATGTAAAAATATGAGTGTTTAAAGTATAGTTGGGAAATGAAAATATAGGCAGAGAAATATCTCAAGGTAGTATATGCTATCAAGCGAGTGGAACAGATAACAATGTGGCTACAAAATAAAGATGATCTTTTCTTTGACAGCAGTGATCTGATTTGGCCATAAGTTTTTTTTTTTTTACAACTTTATTGAGATATAATTCACATACCATACTATCCTCCCATTTAAGAGTATACAATTCACTGGTCTTCAGCGTATGCACAGGGCTGTGCAACAGTCCCCACAATTTGAGAACATTTTCTTCAGTCTTAAAAGAAATGCTGTACCCATTACCAGTCACTCCTCATTGTTCCCATTCCTTCAATCCCACCCCAGACCTAAGCAACAACTAATCTACTTTCTAGATCTATAGATTTGCCTTTTCTGAACACTTCATATAAATGGAATCATATAATATGTGACATTTTGTGTTTATCCATTTGTGAGTTGATGGCCATTTGGGGTGTTTCTACTTTTTTGTTACTCTGAATAATGCTGCCATGAGCATAAGTGTACAAGTGGTTGTGTGGACGTACTTTTTTATTTCTCTTGGGTCTATACTTGGGAGTGGAATTGCTGGGTTATATGGTAACTCTAGGTCTACCCTTTTGAAGAACTACTAGATTATTTTCCCGAAGTGGTTGCACCATTTTCCATTCCCACCAACACCGTATGAGGGAATGTCTTGTGCAGGAGAGAGAGACAGATGCTAGAAGCATTGCGTGTGGGTCAGTAATCACATTGGGATGCTGGTTTCGCATGAGGGGTGACAAATGGAGGCTAAGGTGATCCTGAGAGAGCCAGCCTGGGTCCCTGGGAAAATTCTGGTGTCCTAAGAGAAGTAAGGAAGTTAGGCGGAGCAGCTATTTTGTGGGCTGGATAAAAGACAGGGTGATTTTCATATAATAGATGTCAAGTGTGGCGGTGTGTTAGACCATAGGAGGAATGGAACACGGAGAGAGGTATTGGCTAGAACAGGGGTCTACAGGCTCCAGCCACAGACCAAATCTGGATCACAGTCTGCTTTTTTTTTTTATAATTTTTTTTTTAGATTTTTATTTATTTATTTGACAGACAGAGATTACAAGTAGGCAGAAAGGCAGGTAGAGAGAGAGGGTGAGGAAGCAGGCTCCCTGCTGAGCAGACAGCCGGATGCAGGGCTCAATCCCAGGACCCTGAGATCATGACCTGAGCTGAAGACAGAGGCTTAACCCACTGAGCCACCCAGGTGCCCCCACGGTCTGCTTTCATGAATGTGCATGAAGAGTAGTTTTTACATCTTTAAATGGTTGAGGAAAAAAGTCTGAAGAAAAATATCATTTTGTTATAAGTGAAAATTACATGAAATTCACATTTTGGTCTTCATAAATAAGGTTCTATTAGAACACAGACATGCTTTTTCATTTACATGTTGTTTCTGGCTGCTTTCATACTGCAAAGACAGAGTTGAGCAGTTTCAACAGAGACCACATGTCCTACAAAGCATAAAATATTTATTATCTGGCCTTTGGCAGGAAAAGTTTGCCAACCCTTGGGTTAAAGAGAAATCGGGGAGGTGTGGCCTCCTAATTGTGAAACCTACAGCTGGAAGAGTGAGAGTGACCCCAAGTTGAGAAGGTGTAGAGGGAAAAGCAAGCTGGGGCCAGTCCTTGGGGCTGCTTCTATTTAGGGAGCAGAGGGAGGTAGGAGAATCTGTGAAGAGAATAGGTAAATAAGTTTAAGTACACCTTAACTTAATTGAGCATGTCAACTCCCAGACTATTTTATTGCTCAGTATTTTAAATACATTCCCAAGAGGAAGATCAATGAATAAGGTTGCAAGCTGGGGTAGCCATTCAGCTGGACTCAGGACCAGCCTGTAACAAGGAGACATTTGTCTTCAGCAAATCCCCACCTCCACTCTTTTCCTTCCTTCTCCCTCAACACCGTGAGTTGTCTCACTCCCACCTTGTTCCAGGAAGGCCTGGCTACTCACTAACTCTCTCAGAAAGGGGTATGAGGAAGTATATCCCACTGAAGTAGATGGTTGATAAAAGCTCCAAGAGCTATTCCTGCCCTACCATTTAGATCTCAGTAGGGGAACTTTTAAGACACTGTAAGGACTCTCAACTCTGGAAAGTTCAGGCACTGTGAAGGGGTAAACAGGGAGTTGTGTAAGAATACGGTATCTGGTAGAGGGGTTTCACAAGTGAAACCAATTTTATTTTTTTGCACTGTTGCACCAACCAGGCCAGTGGTGAGTGCTAGCCATGCAGCTGTTGAACCCACGAACTTGCCAAATGGCCTTGGATAAGTCACTTCAATATTCTGTTCTGGTAACTCCATATGTAGAGGTGGGGAATAAATTCTAAGTCACTTTTTAAAATAAATAAATAAGTTTGTTTATTTTAAAGATTTATTTATTGATTTTAGAGAGCGAGCAAGCACTGCGGGAGGGGCAGAAGGAGAGAGAGAAGCGGGCCACTGCTGAGTGTGGAGCCCAACACAGGGCTCAATCTCATGACCCCAAGATTAAGACCTGAGCTGAAACCAAAAGTTGGACTTTTGTTTTTTTTTAAGATTTCTTTTTATGTATTTATTTATCTATCTATCTATCTAACAGAGAGAGATACAGTGACAGAGGGAACACAAACACGGGGAGTAGGAGACGGAGAAGCAGGCTCCCCACCGAGCAGGGAGCCTGGTGCGGGGCTCCATCCCAGGACCCGGGGAGCATGACTTGAGCTGAAGGCAGATGCTTAATGACTGAGCCACCCAGGTGCCCTCCATATCACTTTTAAAGGAGAGGCACAAAAGCATTATTTGCTTAAGTAATCAATGCAGATTGGCTATGTCAATACCAATGAAGTTCAGAGGAAAACGCCTTCATTAGAGTTGTAGGTGAAATGGTGTCTTCCTTTCCCTGGACTCAGCACAAGGACTGGGGAACAGGAAGCCATTCCTAGCAGTTGCCTCTCCCTCCCACCCCTGAGTACACGGTAGGGCAACAGCTGTGGCTGACTGCCCAGGCCCAGAACCACAAGTACTAGCCTGTGCCCTTGAAAGCAGGAAACACATTGTGTTCATGGACTCTGATCTTTGGGAGCAAACACCACAACTCTTATAGGAGGTCCTTGTGGGCCCAGATTCAGTAGAGCATCGGCTCTCTCCAATCATTGCTCCATCTTACGTTTGTTTCTGGGGTTATTCAGGAAGTACCAACTGGGACCAGTCACCCCATGTAGTACATATGTAATAAATTATCCTCTATCCATACACATATACCCCTGCTCCCTTGGCTTATCTCACCCAAGGGGCTAGGAGAGGTATAGAGGAACAATATTAGCAGAGTTTACAGCTTTGCTTAGGGAAATCAGACCCTGATTCTCCCTCGAACCCCTGACTACCCGAATTAGTATAGACTCTGTACCTTTCTGAGCGTGTGCCCATGGCAAGTTGACTGGTGACTGGTAGTCGATGGACACGTCCGAAGGTCTATCCAATATGGAGCCATCAAAAGCTTCATAATACATTGTGACGGCTGAGCTGGGAATGATCTCAGCAAGCATCTGGTCCACTAAGCATTGACTCCCTCCCTTTTATAGAGAAGGAAACTTGGGGTACCTGGGGGGCTCAGTCAGTTAAGCATCCCACTCTTGATTTCCACTCACAGCGTGATCACAGAGTCATGAGATCGAGCCTCGCTTTGGGCTCCGTGCTCAGTGTGGTATCTGCTTACATTTCTCTCTGTCTCTCTCTCTCCCTCTGCCCCTCCCCACCTCTAACATAGATAAATATTTGTATATAGGGAAACTAAAGCCCGAAGAATTTAAGTGATTGTAAATTTAAGTGATAGTTGAGGCAAAACTTGGAACAGAATTCATGGCACCTTGACTCACAATCCAAACTGTCTTTCTACCAATCCCAGCTCAGGTCATGAATATAAAAAGCTTTTTTTGACCCTGGGATCATGACCTGAGCTGAAGGCAGATGCTTAATGACTGAGCCAGCCAGGCATGCCAATATAAAAACCTTTGTAAATAAAATTAAAACACCTATGAAGATGGTAACCACCATTACATATAGCTACTAATCATAAATCATCTGTCCTTCAAGATTAGGATCTTGACAGATACACCTGTAATCCTGTCCTAAGAAACAAGCTCTCTGAGACCCAAGGAGTCACCAAAGGCCCACATCTGGAGACATGAAGGAATGAGCAAAGCAGATGCTGTGGAACATAATTTTGCTGGCAGAAATTGACAAGAAATCTTTAGTATAAACCTCTCTGATGCTGTGTGATTTTATGTTTTTGTTTTAATGATACTAAGAGAAACAACTTCTTGATTGCAAGGAATTTTTTTTACGAAGAATAAAGAATTCCCATGCACCACCCTGCCTAGAGTAGGGGCCAAGGGCAGCCTGCCCCAAACGTGCCACTTTGGTATATTGATTATTTTAAATAAGTGACCTAAGGGGCAGCCTGCCCAAGAAGGACTCTCAGACCGTCTTCTTCCCCCACCCCCCAAAGCAGGAAATAAATCTCCCCTGTAAAAATTGCCCTCCCTGTACCAGGAGGTAAAGAGATTTCCTTATCACCAGAGATAAGGAATTTACAGCTGACAAGGCTGTATAAACAATCCTTATTACTTCTTACTAATTTATTACTCCAGCTCAAATTCTGTTTGGAATTCCTTACTAATTGAAGCTGTCAAAGTTAGGTTTGTTTCTTTTCTTTCTTTCTTTCTTTCTTCTTCTTTTTTTAATCCTGTCAATTCCTCACAGATTTATGGTCTCTTTGTAAAAACATACAAAAACTGCCTGCCTTGGTCACATCTCTAGGATTCAATTTCGTTGTTAGGCCTCTTTGTCAGGCCTCTGTAGGCCCATAATAAAACTTTGGTTTATTTGCTTGTTAATTTGTCTTTTGTCAATCTAATTCCTAAACCAGCTGGAAGAGGCCTGGAGAGAAGTAGAAAATTTCTTCCACCCTACACTAGAAAAGCCACAAGGCGCCCTGGGTTAAAGGTTTGAAGTTAGAGAAGAAGAGTCAAAACAGGTGAGGGGCACCTGGAGGGCTCAGATGGTTAAGCGTCTGCCTTCAACTCAGGACATGATCTTGGGGTTCCGCAAATGAGCCCTGCATTTGGTTCCCTGCTCTGAGGGGAATCTGCCTCCCCCCTCAACCCAGCCCCACCCTGCTTGTGCTCTCTCTCTCTCTCAAATAAATAAATACAATCTTAAAAAGAGTCAAAACATTTGAAACTAAGTGACAGTGCAAACTTTGTATGACAGGCCATGGGGTCTGCAACTACATAAGGGTAACAGGTGGGTGGAAGGAAGGAAAGCAGGAGGGAAGACACCAGGTTAAAATGTGTTATGGCTGATCTGTGGGTGGCAATTTTCATTTCCCAAGTTTTGCTTCTCTGTATTTTAGAAATTCTTGCGCTTTCTTATAATCAGCAAACAACAGCAACAGCAACTCTGAAATAGATGCAGTTTGGTAAAGGGCTTGGTTGACAGTGGTAAACACACACCTCTTGAAATTTCCAACCAGGCTTGCCAGAAGTCCCGCCTTCCCTGGGGCTCCTTCCCGTCCCTCATCCGCATGGAGGTTTCAAGAAATGCCACTAGATGAAGTCCAGACCACATCTAAGACAGTCTGCTGTGTTGTTGGCCATTAGATTCGGTGGCAGGGGCAGCCCTGTGCCCCAGTTCCGGCATTTGGTTTTCGTTGTATCGGTTCAATTCCCCTGGTTTTCGGTTTTCTTTTCATTGTACCAGTTCAACATCATTAAAATGAAGACCTTCACTCAGTGCCCCCCAGGTTAACTTCAGGGCAGGGACTGAAGAATCTGAAACCATCTGACAAACCTAATTTGAATAGCAAAGAGCTCTTGGCCCAAATACAAACCTTATCTCTTGGCCCTCAGAAATAGCTGTTTTGATATGTTAATCATTTAGCTATTAAGATCTCTCCATTTGGTGTTATCTTTTATGGACTGATTGCTTAACAAAATTCTTCTACAGTACTTTCTTAGTATTTTTTTTTTTAACTCTACAGTACTCTTAAGGCAAAAATATGTGATATCTGTCCCAGCCACCAAAGACATCAGGAAATCATACACTTGGACTCTAAAGAATGTGAAAACAGGAGAATGAAGATTTTCATGACATTTGGATATAGTCCATTTTTAAACCCAGATCAAAGAAAGGCTACTTATCCCAGGAAACATACATGTTACCCAGCATGTTCTGGAAAATTAATTCTAAGGTTTGGGAAACGCTTAGGTGGGATGGTAGGAATCTCTAAGAAGTATGAGTTATCATTTTTTAACTTCTGTAGAATTTATGACAGTTGTGTTTAATTTTGTTTGGTTTCAGAGCCTGAAACAATAGATATTTTCATTTCTAAACATGTGTTTTGCTCTTCCTGTGTGCTTGGAAATTTTCTATTGTAATAAGGGAATTAAAGTTGAATATCATCTGGCCCAGTGTGTGGCACATTATAGAGACACAATAAATCATTGTTCAATGAATGAATGACAAAATCTGGTCTTGTTCACACAAGATTGAAAGTGTTACCCACCCTATTCAGAGTAGGGCTTCACGATTTGTACATCAGGTTCCTGGCAGTGTCACAAGCCACATAATTTCTTATAGAAGATCATCTAACTATAGTAATTGCTCAATTATGGTATAATGAATGAGTGTCTGTGATAAGAGATTTTAATGTAATAACAGTCATAATATCGAGCATTTATCAAATGCTTACTTCTTGAAAAGTACAGCTCCAGGTTTCCTTTCTATCTCATGTAACCCTCCCAATCCATGTATTTGTTGTTTTGGTTACAGATGAGGAAATTGTAGCTACAGATGGGTTAAGTGGCTTCTTAACACCCAGCATGACAAAGTGTTATAGAAGAACTCTGTCCATCAAGTGGAAAATGGACTAGTGTTCTAGGAGACTGGGGGCGAGGCAAGCAGCATTGTGACTATGGCAGAAGTGTAGGGGACAGAGCAGAAGAATCTAAAGAGAGAGCTTGGAGAAAATGGGGCGGATTCAGGCAAGAATCCCAGCAGAATTTGGTAAATCCATTGAAAGGAGAAGAGGAAATGTCTAACATTACTTCAAGGTTTTTAGGGCAAATGCCTGGATAGTAGTGGCGCCGTTTTGGGGGAAGATTGGAAATAGGGTGGGTGGGAGGAGGGAGTTTGGGGATGATGTGCACAGGGTGGCAAGGAACCTGGTTTGGAAGGGATGTCTTTGGGAGTGATTCTCCAATGAAGAGGCGGGACGCACAGAATGCAATGGGAATACAGAGCTGGGGGATAAGGGCCATATTGCCTACAGAGTGAGAGTTCTCTGATCCTAAGTAGCCTCTCCATCAGGAAGTAGAAGACCGTCAAGTCTACTAGATTGCAGGGTTTTAAAAAAAAAAAAATTAACTTTCAGTGACTCTAGGTCAGAAACCAAACTAAATGCTAGAATTCAGTGCCTTTCTACCCACTCCTACTCAGAAACAATGAACTGCTTTCCATCAGCCGGGAGTCACACAAAAGCCTTTCCTGGTGGTTTTGTCTGGAATGTTTATGCAATTCCTTCTCTGAAACATCCACTCTCCCAGATTGGAATAAAATTTCTGTCCCGAGGTCTGCCTGCTGGCTACTCTGTGTCCCCAGCCCCTTTGCTGCTGCATTATGGTATCCTGTAATTTGGACTTAAATTTAAAATTACAGCATAGGTTGCAGCTGCAGCCTGGGGCTTTGTGCAAAGCCTGGCACTCAGGCCCTTTTCTCCATGACATCATCGGCCTTCTAATTACAGAGAGCTTCGCTTTTATTTAAGACGAATGACAAAAAAGAACAATGGGCACTGACAACAGTGAAGCCTTGGTGCAGAGCAGTGGACTGCCAGCCTTGGGGCTCTCCGGAAGGAACAGTTTTCCTTCCTCCAGTCTAAAGGCCCAAAAGCCTGGTTTTGACCCTCTGTGCATCGTGGTGCACTCTGGCTCCTACTGGAGTGGAAATCTCCCTGAAGTCCCCTGGGGGCAGCTGTTCCTCATTAAGAAGAACCCACCCCTGATGAAGGTGATAGTGTTTCCAGCCAAGACTCCCTCTGCAGTGAACTTGTGAACCCTTGGACTTCCTGCTCTGAGAGGAAGTCTGTCCTCTGAAATGCTCTGATGTTTGCTCCCTTTACCCAGCCTTTCTGTTGACCGTGGAGACTTTCCAGAGTTCTCATTCGCTCTGCAACTACCCCACTCTCTCAGCAATGGCAAATGAGAGAGGAAAAACCCACTGGTATTTTTACAATCCATTTAAAGATGTAGCAAGCCAGCCATTCACAGCTGAATTTCCACATAACTCCAGGGTTTATAGGGAGAACAGATGTCAGTTTGCGGCAAATATTTTTGGCGTGCTTCACACTATGATGTAATAGTAAGGCCATCAAAAGGTTAAAATACGTTCATTTGTGTCTTGGGTGGGCATAAGAAATCTTCTGTCTCCAAAAATTCCATACTGTGTAGCTTGTGGTTTGCTCCTCTCGCTGTCCACCCCCATGACATCTCCCTGCTGGAATCTTCTGTGGAATGATCAGTTAATGAGGTCACAAGAAATCTAGCTGGATTTATGGCTTTCTCTGAATCAGGAGATGTGGCCTTCTCCCAGCAAAGAATAAGTGACTCAAGATAGGGAGCAACAAATTGAGAATAAGTAAGGAATCTGCTGTTGACAGGCACAAGAATTTATCAATTTGGAAGAACAGTTATCCTTTTAATGCTCTTGGGGCATCTTTCCCATCTCAGGGCATCTGGGTGGCTCAGTCGGCTAAGCATATGCCTTCAGCTCAGGTCATTAACCCTGAGGTCCTAGCATTGAACCCCACATTGGGGTCCCTGTCAGGAGCGACTCTGCTTCTTCCTCTCTCACTGCTGCTCCCCCTACATGTGCTCGTTCCTGCTCTCTCTCTCTCTGTTGAGTAAATACATAAAAATCCTAAAAAAAAAAAAATTCCCATCTGGCTTGGGATAGTGTGGACTGTTTTTATTTGTTGGCTGCAAAACAATTTAGATATGTCTGAGTTTTTAATATGCCTCCAATACTTGGATAAAAATGCAGAATGTGACAAGATTGAGGATGCTATAAATTATTTTCAGTGAAGGAAAACAGAGAAGAACAGGTGAACACTAGTTCAAAGGAAAAAATATATGGGGTTCTTTACAACACAACATCTAAGAATCCTCTGATGGAAGATGTCTTCTGAGAAAGGAAGATATTTATGAATAAGACATTTATTACAATTTATGAAACTCTAATAAAAGTATTACTCTATGGTATACAAGGATAGAGAGAGAAATGACTGTTTCCACGGCTCTGCAGGGGAGTCAGTGGAAGTATTTGGGCTAAACAGTGGATAAAACAGGGTTTGCCAAAAGGACACTGGGTGAGGGAGAACTCCCTGCAGAGGGGAAAACATATACCAAGACATAAAACTATGAAGAAGCAGGATGTGTTCAGGGAAAGCCTAGAATTTGAAATGGCTTCAGCACAAGGTACGTGGAAGTTGGCTGTGAAGGGCCATGTTGAATTTTATCAACATTATTGGTCAACCAATAATGGTTGGGGTTTTTTTCCTATATAGGTCAATCAGGCCTATCTATATTTCTTTGGGTTTTAATTTCAGTGGAATCGCTGAGAATGAACAGAATAAAAAGTCATGGGGACGTATTTCCAAATCAAATGGTATTATAAAACTTAGGAGACAAACAAGAGTTCCTTGCCCAGCCCTTCCACATCCTCATTCTTATCCCCACAAGCAACCATATTCAACTCTTCTGGCTCTTTCTTCTCTTGTATCCACCTTCCACCAAATGCTTAATCCTTCTCTGCCATAGTAGGAAGTCAGAATAAGATGTCTAAAAATCAGCCTCCTTCTTTATATCATCCTAGTTCTCCTAATAATGGTATCACAGTTTTTAGTTCAGTCTGTAATAATACCGTTAGAATATGATATATCATATATACATTTAATGTAAAATAAACATACATTTGCCCCTTAGAGTCAAAATCCCATCATTTTTCACTAGTTCAGTTTTTTATGTACCCATTGCTAATTCTTCTCATTTATTCCAACATATATATGGTCAAAAATAAAATATAGCAAATTTATGTATTTGTTTCTCATTTATTTCCCGCCTCCTTCGTGTCATCCTTCCTAGAATCTTTTGTCTTCCTGCTTCAGTTTGAGCTAGTTGCTTTCTAGACTTGGTGTATGACTATACTCCTAGGATTGTTTCTTCCTACTCTTCTCTGTTGGATCCCCTGATTCTCTGATCCCATGTGTAGTGGGTTTAAAACATGGTTGCAGATTCTTTGGCACTCTTCCCACCAGTGGCGGTATCCATGTCGTATCCGCCCCCCCCCCACCTTGAATCTGGCTGAGTGTATGATGGCTTCAAACAACAGACAGTGACAGAAGTAATGCTATTTGAGTTCTGAAGCTAGGTCATAAGAAGCCTCTGCCCTTGTTCCTGGGAACACTCAGAGTCCTGAGCTACCATGTAAAAAGTCCAACCACCCTAGGACCACTGGCAGAAGAACACGTGTAGAGGCCCCAGCAGAGAGTCCTGTCTCAGCCTAATTGCTACATGTGTGAATGACCCGACTGGATTGGAAATAGATCCTCTAGCTCCTGCTCTTCTTAGACTCCAGCCATTCAATGTTCAGTCATCCAAGTCGTCCCAACGGAGACCTCAGATATCATGGAAGACCAAAGAGCCATCCATGCTGTGTTCTTATGCATTCCTGACCACATAATAATTTTTTTTATTCTATGCCAAGTGGCATAAAAAATCCTTGGGTGCTTTATTACACAGCAAAATATAAAGAGCATACCGTATTTGCTTTCTTTCTTCCTTTCTCCCTCCCTCCCTCCTTCATCATGTTTGCTTGTTTGTTCTCTTCTTTTGCTGGAACGTATCCACCACTGTTTTTCTGAGAAAGCTATGGAAGGTAAATTTTTGAGTATTTTTCTCTCTGAAAATGTTATTTTAACTACTCATTTGATTGATGCTTTGACTGGATATAGAGAATCTATTTGACATTTTAAGACATTGCTTCTTTGACTTCTGGCATCCTGTGTCCCTACTAAGAACAAGGTCAGTTCAGTTCTCAGTCCTTTGTATGTTACCTGCCCACATCCACTGCTTCCACCAGGAATCTTTTATACTTAAAAAAAAAAAAAAATCCCAGTGGTAGGGAATTTCACAATGCCTAGATGTCCCTCATGTTTCTTATGTATTTTTGCCGTATTTATTTTGCTCTCAGTTTTAATCTGGATACCTTTCTATTTTAGAATATATTCACATGTTATTTTATGATTTCCCTCCTCTGTTTTCCCTGTTCTTTCTTTCTGGAACTTCTATGTATTAGATAGTGGTCCCGCTAGACAGATTTTTCTTCATCTTTCTCTCACATTCTCCATTTGTTAGTGTTTTATTCTCCTTTGGGCCACTTAGGTGTACAGCGTATGGGGCACTAGATAGCATCAGTGGTTTTCCATGAGACCGTTCGGTAGGACAGTATGGCTGGGAGGTCACTGTTACCATCTGAACCTCTTACTGAGTTTTACATCTGGGCTATAGGAACATTTTTTCTCTTCCTTCTAATATATCATGCTAATGTTTCACATACTATCTTATTTCATATTTACTATCCTTATTCTTTTTAAAAAAATTAATTTTATTTTAATTCAACTTTTTCTTCTTCCTGATTTATCTTTGTCTCCTAAAAGCTCCTTTACTTGTGTGTGTTTTGGTGTTTGTCCTTCATATTGCAGGCTTTCCTTGGTTATGTGTTCAGGTTTAAGGCTAATGTGTGAAGAGTAAAATGAGAAGCTTTGTGAGCAGGGATGTGGCTCAATGACAGTTAACTTTCGCTGTAGGTGTGCAGTGATTTTCTGTTGAGTTAGAGTTGATGTTGGTGGATCTCTAGGTATTAGTATCTATAGATTTAGGATTTATAAATAATTATTTATAGATCTATGAGACATTTGCTTTCTTCTGTTATCACCCACAATGCGTTATCCAACTTGCACAAAAATGTTGGTTTCTGTATGAACGAGTTATTGCTATAACCACAACCCCCCCCCCCCCCCCCGCCGCCAGATCCCCAGAAGCAATGGCTTCTAGCAGCACTTCTTTTTTGCTCTAAGTTACAGGAGGGCTGTTGCGGTTCCATGAGGGTTCTGCTGGGCTTGGCTTCATGTATTTTTAAAATCTGGGACTCAGACTTATGAGCAGATACCATCTGGGGAATTTTGTGTTTCTAGTGAAGGACAGAATCAGAATGAAAAGACCTGAACCCCAGAAGGACGCTAAGGCTTCTGTTCAGACATGTCTTAGGATTTATTTGCTCACATTGCAGTGGCCAAAGCAAGGCACATGGCTGTGCCCAAGGGACATGGGGTGAAGTTTTTCTACCTATAAGAAAGCAGAGCAGGTACAGGCACGGAACAAATAAGCATGAACAAATAATAAAATCTATCCCGGTATCTCACGTTGACGGGTTTCACTCTTCCGGTTCTCTGTATCTTTCAGAGTTTTACTCTTTTCATCTCTTACTATCATTTTAATGGGCTTGCGAGTATCAGAGAGCACTGTAGGTGTTTAGGCTTAAATGCTTAACTAAAAAATCTCTTGGTAAGTTCGAGGTGCTATTAGTGTTGTTGGACCCAACTTCGTGTTTGTCAGAAACTCTTATGTGAAAGGGTGGAAGTACGGATCAACATTCATATTTGTTTGTTTGAAATTCTGGGTAGAAAACTGCATACAAAACAGAACACAGTATTTACCTGGGGGTGGCAGTGGGCGTCTGAACTGGATACGGCAGACAGTGATGCTGGGGACCTTTCCACTGCATGACAATGGTACATTCCTGTTTTTCTACCATGTGAATGCATTCCCTCCTCAGAAAGTGATATTTACCAGCAAATTCTAGCAGTGCTAAACCTTAGAAGAATCAACATACATTTTTAATATTGTTAAGGCTAAACAAGCAAATCAAATCAAACTGGGTCTTTTCCCAAAAAGCATGAACAATGTAATATCTTTCTTTTACCTATCTGAGTCCAGGTGCCTAAGACGCAAGATGAAAGTGTTTTATTTAAGCTCAACTGTCCCTCCTCTTTCCTATTGTTATACTTGGAATTCCTTGTGGGTGAATCATAGATTTTCAGGTCAGAGTAGAGAAGTAAAGCTTTCCCTAAACTAACTCTCAATCCTCTGTTTGAAAGTAGGCTTTAAAAATTCATATAGTGCCATTCTTCTAAGTGAAAAAACGTGAGAGAAAAATCCAGAAAGAGGAAAAAAAAAAGAAAGAAACCTGTTTTATTGTTTCCAGTACACTAGCAGGGAGCACTGGAAGGCAAGGGGAACTTGGGAAAAAGACTCACTTCCAATGTCATTTTCTGAAGACTTTCTTAACCTATCCTCTACCGGCTCCTGCCCCGGGAGAACTAATATTTTGTGTCTCTGTGACAGCACAGCTTTGCTTCTGCACTAAAGCCTTCATAAATCTCTAATGAGATCATTGATCTGTATGTCTCTCTCTACTGGAGTGTGCTTCTTATGGCTGCATAATGCTAGGACCTAGCTTGGTGCCTGGCACTTAATCAAATGTCAGTGAATCATTAATGAATTAGTATACACTATATATATTTTTCAGAATCTAATCTATTAAAATGAATAAAATACTAACAAAAGAAACCACTGTTTTTTTGTTTCATGATGCTTAAAAGTGCCAATGCTGACCTTTATAAAAAAAAAATTCCATTTCATTTCTCCTGCCTATGTATTTTCTGTTTTATTTATTTATTTTTTTGAAGATTTTATTTCTAAGTCATCTTTGTGCCCAAGGTGGGGTCCGAATTTACAATCCCGAGATCTAGAGTCACACGCTCTGTTGACTGAACCAGCTGGGGCCCCCTCTTTCTAGCTGTTTTTGTTTTTTGCTGAATAACCACAGGAATTCAATGTCACTGATGTATTCTTTTGTTCAAAATAAAAAATTTTTTTAGATTCTAAAAATAACACATGCTTATCGAACACTACAAATATTAATATTAAATATTAAAATGGTAGAGAGTGCCTGAAGTGGAATGTGAATGAACTGTGTCATTATCCTACCAAAAAGTAAACAGCTATTAACAGCTGTGGGTACAACTGTAATTAACAGATATTCACAAGCTCACACACGCGTGCACACACGCACACATGTAGTGAAAATTAGGAAATAAAAATATAGCCATTAAAATAAAAACTCGGGGGGGGCACCTGGGTGGCTCAGTGGGTTAAAGCTTCCGCCTTTGGCTCCGGTCATGATCCCAGGGTCCTGGGATTGAGCCCACATCAGGTTCTCTGCTCGGCAGGAGGTCTGCTTCCTCCTCTCTATGCCTGCCTCTGTGCCTACCTGTGATCTCTGTCTGTCAAATAAATGAATAAAATCTTTAAACAAAAATAAAAATAAAAACTTGGGGCACCTGGGTGGCTCAGTCAGTTAAGTGTCTACTTTTAGTTGGGGCCATGATCCCGGAATCCTGGGATCGAGTCCTGCATGGGGCTCCTTGCTCAGTAGGGAATCTGCTTCTCCTTTGCTCCTTCCCCCACTCATTCGCGCTCTCTCTCAAATAAATGAATAAACTCTAAAGAATAAAATAAAATAAAAACTCAATAGATATACTGGCTTTCTGGCTAAATGTAGGAAATTGAGCACTCCCATTTACCTCTATCCCTCATAAAACCCTACTAAAATGGAAACTGAAAGACTATTTTTAAAGATAAAAACATGTAAGACAGAGAATTGGATGAGAGATGAAAGAAAGGGACATTGTAGGGGTGCTGGGGTGGCTCAGTCAGTTACGTGTCTGCCTTCGGCTCAGGGCACGATCTCAAGGTCCTGGAATCGAGTCCCTGCATCGGGCTCCTTGCTAAGCGGGAAGCCTGCTTCTCCCTCTCCCTCTGTCCTACCCCTTCCCCTGCCCCCTTGCTCTGCTTGCTTTCTTTCTGTCTCAAATAAATAAATCTTAAAAAAAAAAAAAAAAAAGTAAAGGACATTAGATGGTGAACAAGGGTTACATGAATGGAAACTGACCTAAAACACCCAAACGCTGGAACCTAAGCTTGGTAGTAGTGCAAGTCCCCAAAGAATATGGCTGTTGTGCGCAAGCGCACACGGGCTCTGGGTCCAAGCTACCAGCTACCTCCACAGCTGAAACCACGATGCGGCTGAGTGAGAATCCAAAGCCCCTCCCCCTCGTGGCAGAAGACTGTGGGTAAGAACCTGAGGGATTTTGAACTTGAGAATCAAGCAGAGCTAAGAAAAGAATGGCAAGATACACACATGCACACACACACACACACACACACACACACATATTTTTAATAAGGGAGGAGGTTAAACATCTGTGCAGTTAACAGTGACATGTCTAGCTCCCTCTCTCCATACTTGGAGCCCAGAGTTCTGCAAGTGGAATCATATACCCCGGGCAAGAAATGAAAGAATTCTCAGGAATCGCTGCAAATCCCTCAAGACACTGATTGCAGGGCATTTCACAACGGAGTGAGTCAAAGAGAACATGCTTTATTCAAGTCGGCAAGCAACAGAGAACCTTACTCATCAGCGGGTGTTCCACTCTGCCTTGCCCTTGAATATGAGCAGAGAGTCAAAGGCCACCAGCTATTCAAGGGAAGCCTGTAACATGAAAGTCAGAGACCACAACAGAAAAGGAACTTGGGAGAAACAGAGGCAGTGCAGGAAGAAGAAAATACCAATAATAGCAAATCTATAACTAGCGTTCTCAAAGATATAAAAGAAGGTATTACAGTCATGAAGCAAGAACATCACACTATAAAAAAGGAACATTCACCACATGCTTAGAAATTAAAAGCAAAAAAAAGTAAAAATAAAAATAACGGTTAAATTTCTGGCAAATAAAATCAAGGAGGTCTTCCAGGAAGTAGAACAGAAACATAAAGAGATGGCGTGCAGCCGAGTACAGATGAGAACATCAGACAAGCAGTCCAGGAGACGCGTGTTAAACCGCGGCCATCCTAGGAACCAAGGACACAGAAAATGTAAGGGAAGAAATCCTCAAGAAAGCATCATGATATTTCTCCCAGAACTGAGGAACATGTGTCTCAAGATTGAAACGTCTCCCCTAAGTGAGCAGCATAATGAGAGAAAACCCACCCAAACCAGTGCATATGGCTATGAAATTTTAGAACACCAGGATTAAAGAGAAGATTCTAAACATTTCCACACAAAGTTATAAAGTAGGTCATATAGGCGGACAGGGAATAAACAAGACCCTGATCTTCCTCAATAGCAACCCGAAAGACTCTGATGGAGCTTCAGAATGCTGCATAGACGTCACTGGTCAAGGACCCCGCCATTAGACAGTCAAGCGTGAGGACGAGAAAAACAGAGTTAGACCTGAAAGTGTTTGAAATTTCACCTTCTCTTTCTTTGAAAGCCACTTGGAAAGCAGCTGCACCAAAATGAGGCAATAAACCAAGAAAGAGGAAGTTATGGAGTTAGAAACCCCTGAGCCTGCCCAGGAGGGATGTGAAGGCAGTCCTCGAGGTGATGATGAAATAAGATTCTGGGATGGTGATGTGCCGAGGACCACAGGGTGACAGTCCACACTGATGGCTGGTACTCCACGTTTGAATTTACTGAGAGGGGAGTCATCTTCTAGCAGAGGTCTGAGGGGGACAAATCAGTGGCAGATACACATACTTTCTTCTTTGGTTTTATCAAAGCGGCACAAAGCTACACGTGGATAGTTGCTTAAAAACATCACTTCTCTCTTCTCATCCTACATGCTCTGCCAGAGACAGCCATTTTCTCCCTCCCTCCCTCTCTCTCTTTCTTTCTTTCTTTCTGTTTTATTTATTTATTTGAGAGAGACAGAGTATACATGTGAGTGCGCGGGAAGGGGCAGAGGGAGAGGGAGAGAATCTCAAGCAAACTCTACGCTGAGTGTGGGGCTGGACTCAAGGCTTGACCTTGACCCTGAGATCATGACCTTAGCTGAAATCAAGACTCAGACACCTGGGGTGCCTGGGTGGCTCGGTTAGTTGGATGTCTGCCTTCAGCCCAGGTCATGATCCTGGCTTCCTTGGATTGCGACACACTTGGGGCTCCCTTCAGGGAGCCTGCTTCTCTCTCCCTCTGCTGCTCCCCCTCCTTATATTCTCTCTCTGTCTCTATCCAATAAATAAAATCTAAAAAAAAAAAAAAAGGGGGGTCGGATGCTTAACTGACTGAGCCACCTGGGCACCCAGCCCTTTTTAAGTCTTTCAGCTGTTTCCTCTGCTATTTAATTCCTTGTTGCCAATAAAAGACAAAATCCTAATTATTTGCTGTTTTTTATTATTCAGCTTTAAGTATTATCTGTTCATTTTCCAATAAGAAAATTCTCTGTTCCTCTCCTATCCTCCTAACATAATTACATGATAATTTCTTATCTATCTGTATTCACTATTAATATTTTTATGGCTATATAAATATTATTCATAGATATCATTGCATCTCCTTTCTTTCGTACTTTTTTCTAGAATTAATAATTGCCTTCTTTCATTGTTTAATTTTTATTTTTTGGTTAGAGAAAGAGAAGGATTGAGGTTTTTAAAACAATTAGGGAAATTTTGATTATAAACTAGATATTGGGTATTAATTTTGTTAAGCATGAATGGCGGTGTGATTATATATAAGAAAATATCTGTATTTTTTAGAGATGTATGCGAAAATATTTAGAGGGAATATGATAAAATATTTGGGATTTGCTTAAAATAGTCAGCAAAGAGGAAAGGGGGATATACAAAGCAAGTGTGGCAAAATCTGTTAATGGTTGAATCGAGGTAGAGGGTACGCAAAAGCTCAATTCTCTCTACTTTTGTGTATCTTTGAAATTTTTCCTAATTAGAGCTTAGTGTCTTAGGGCACCTGGGTGGCTCAGTTGGTTAAGCACGTGACTTCTTGAATTCAGCTCAGGTCGTGATATCAGGGTTGTAGGCTTGAGCCCCACAGCAGGCTCTGTGCTCAGCATGGAGTCTGCTTGGGAGTCTCTCCCTCTCCCCCTGACCCCTCCCCCTGACCTCGCTCAAATAAATAAATAAATAAATATTTTTTTTTCAAGAAAGGTGTCTCTTCATAGGGTTACAATAGAACCACATTTAACAGAAGCTCATCAGTAAAGTTTAGAATTGCAAGGGGTGACTACAACATAGAAAATACAACATGAATTAGGTATGTCTATAGCCTAAAACTATATCCACATATGGACCGGCAATACTGAAGTTCAAGATCGCAATCTCAGTTTCGCCACCCCCCAGAATACATGACTTGGGCATCATGAATAAAACTGGACCTGGTCTCAACCCTAAAATGGGGAGGATGGGCACAATGAACGTTGGGCCTTTTCTGCTCAAAGCATCTTAACTATGGAGAGCTCCATCTAATATATTTGCCTCAGTATAAAAACTCTCCCCTGGGCATAGAAACAGATGCCAAATGGCAGACTGAAGATGTCAGAGACTCTGAACACTTAGATTCCAACAGTACCTTGGAAATCACATGGTTCATATTCGTACCCAATGCAGGAATCTTCTCTCCAGTAGATATCCATCCAGACTTGAATTCTTCCAGAAATGGACATCTCACTATTTGGTGAAGCTGTGCATTCTTCTGGCAATTGCTTTGCTCCTTAGACAAAACTTATAAACTATTTCTTTCTTGAATTGTTTCCACAGGAGCCCTTCTCCTGTTGGATAATAAATACCATCGTTTCATTATGCTAAAGAATTTTTAAGGGTTTTGGAAGCACTGAGTGTCAAATACTGACAGACAAAAATCTTTTTAATGCTAAGAAACTCACTCTATCTGTACAAAAAAGATGGTAGCAGTCTTCTTTCTTCTGATGGTTTGCTGTCTCTTCAATTACTCTCTCTACTACTGTCAGGGAGGAAGACCTTCCTCTATCCTGTGATCCTTCTCGCAGGACTTGGAATCAAATTGACATGGGACAGATTAACAGGAGAAAAATCAAATTTAGTAGCTCATGTAGGTAGGAGGAATCCACACAGACATGGAAATTCCAAAGACAATGAGACAACAGGAAGCTTATAAGGGCTCAGGAGACGGAGAGGGGCCTGAGGACACAGAGAGGAGAAAGCTCATTAGCAAGAAGGTGACAGATGTCTCGCAAAACAAGGCTGCCCTGTTATACAGAGAAGTCTCTTAGATAAAAGGGGAGAGTCTCTTAATAGCTCTCTTCCTGGTACAGGCTCTTCTTTCCAGCGTAAATGTAGGCAGTCAGTGGGGGAGAAAGAGAACTTTTCCGGCATCTGTTGGGTTTTGAGGACTGGAAACAATCTGAAAATAATCTTTATGCCAAAGTGGCACATTTTAGGGTGTCTCATCCTTGTCTGGTGGTGAATCAACTGATTTCCACCCATCCTTGTCAGTTTCTGAATGACGGAGAAGCTAGGTGTGCATTTAGAACTCCTTTCATGAAAATTCCATCTCGGAATGCTGTAACCTGTCTATGTTCTGGGTGCCTTCCATCTAGTTGGGCCCAGACCTTCGTCTATCCTGTTTTTAGAAACTGAAATTCCCTTTTCTCCCCGAATTATGCATTCCACTTCATTCACTGGATAACCCAGTTTCATTCATTGCCTATTTTCTCCTTTGGATCAGAAGCCTGGGTTTCTCAGCTCGGTAGTCTCCATGAGGAGCAGGCCGGCTTTAGGAATGTCCGTTGTTAATCGACAGTTGTTCTAACCCTAACACTTGCAGAGAGATGTGTGAAGAAAAGCATTCACCTGCTTGTAGCTTCGTTGGTTGTTTTCAGCTTTGGCTCCATGAATGGAGATAGATGAAGGGCTCAGTGATACCGTCGGCTCATGCAAAACTGTAGTTTTATAACCTTGAAGATCAAGCTCAGTATAAAATGTCCGCGAACAGAGCAGATCAGGCTTATTTTGTGGGGTTCCCCTCAGTTCTAAGTGACCTGTATTTGAGCTTTGGGCCATCCCTTTAGCTATAGATTAGAATAGTCAAGAACTCTTTGCTGAGAGAGATACTGATCTTTTCCACAGACACGCTCTTAATTCATCTTCCCCACACGATGGCCGTGAGGATATTCATCCCAACACCTGTCTTGAGTTGGCATTTTGTGAATTTCCCTAATTGACCTGCTTTTCTTCTACCACAAAGGACCCTTCTAGGAAAGAGCCTGATGAAACTTACTGGCAAGTGTTTAAGAAGAGCTGTCAAAGATGACTTCCAGGGTGCCTGGGTGGCTCAGTGAGCTAAACCTCTGCCTTCAGCTCAGGTCATGATCTCAGGGTCCTGGGATCGAGTCCCGCATCGGGCTCTCTGCTCAGCAGGGAACCTGCTTCTTCCTCCTCCTCTCTCTCTGCCTGCTTCTCTGCCTACTTTTGATCTATGTCGAATAAATAAATCTTTAAAAAAAAAAAAAAGAGATGACTTCCATACTTACTTTCCGAAGTGTGGTCCTGGGACCAGCAGTTTGGACATCACCCAGAAGCTGGTGAGAAACAGAGACCCCTGGGCTCTACCCTAGACCTGTGGGATCAGAATCTGCATTTTAACAAGACTCCCAGCTGGAGTGTCCGCGCATTCAAGTGTGAGCAGCATGGCTTTGAACCATATTCCTTTTTGCCAGGCAGTTTCGGCAAAAAACCAAGAAACCCGTGTATTTCAGAACTTCAGGAAACTTTGGTTCCCTCCAGACTTTTTATTCTTTGGCTTATTATTTTTCGAATCCTGTTTTCCTTTCGCAACCGTGGTATGGGTTTATAGGGGTGCTTCAGCTAGCCAGCGCTGGGTACCAACCCATCCCCAGACTTCGTGGCTTAAAAAACCGCTCCTGGATGTGTACCTGGGGCGGGGCTGGTCTGGACAGCTGGTCTCTTGTTCCCCTTGGCATCAGTGTGGGCAGCTCAAAGCCTGGGAGCTGGAACCCTCTGATGCGTTGCTTGCTCATGTGTGTGAAAGTTAGTGTTGGCTGTTAGATGGGAAGACAAAAGCAGCCGGGACTAGGGCGGGAGCACCTACATGTCACCTCTCCACACAGCCAAGGGCGAGGATCCCGAGATAGGGAAGAGTGGGGCAAAAGCTTTGTTTTAAAATTTGAAAATAGGGATGCCTGGGTGTCTCAGTTGGTTAAGCGGCTGCCTGCGGCCTTTCTTCTTAAGGGATGTCACGTGGTCCTTTCCAACGAGAGGAAATAGATTCCATCTTTTTTTTTTTTTTAAGATTTTATTTATTTATTTGACAGAGAGAGCTCACAAGTAGGCAGAGAGGCAGGCAGGGCGGGGCGTGGTGGGAAGCAGGCTCCCCACTGAGCAGAGAGCCCGATGTGGGGCTCGATCCCAGGACCCTGGGACCATGATCTGAGCTGAAGGCAGAGGATTTAACCCACTGAGCCACCCAGGCGCCCCAGATTCCATCTTTTTAACTGGGGAATGGTAAGATTCTGGAAGGGAGGAGAAATATTGCTGTGGCCGTGTTTTAGAAAATAAAATCTGCTACAATACTCATATTTGTTTAAAGATTTTATTTATTTATTTATTTGAGAGAGGGAGAGAGAGAAAGAATGAATAGGGGGGAGGGGCAGAGGGAGAGGGAGAAGGAAAAGCAGACTCCCTGCTGAACAGGAATCCCTAAATCTGGATGTGGGACTGGATCCCAGGACCCTGGGATCATGATCTGAGCCGTAGGCAGCCGCTTAAACGGCTGAGCCTCCCACCCTTACTGCTCGTATTTTTAAAGCTATTTTAAATTGTTTTGGAAGAGAGGGGGACATACATTCATAATAATAAAGAATATTTATTAGAATTCAATAGCTCTTAGTTCTTTTTTTCCCCGCTGAGCCTGTTGAACATCCTTGCTTTCTAGGAAAGGGAATAACCTGGGAGGACCAGGAAAACAGGTAAAAATTTTTCTTTTAAGATTTTATTTATTTATTTGACAGACAGAGATCACAAGTAGGCAGAGGCAGGCAGAGAGAGGAAAGGAAGCCAGCTCCCTGCTGAGCAGAGAGCCTGATGCGGGGCTCCATCCCAGGACCCTAGGATCATGACCCGAGCGGAAGGCAGAGGCTTTAACCCACTGAGCCACCCAGGCGCCCCGAAAACAGTTAAAATTGATGGTATTCAATTTCTTGCTCCTGATGTTGGGGGCTGATCTAATCCCAGCAGCTTCAACCCAATGTATTATTTTGAATCCAAATCAGAGACCAGAGGGCCTGCTTTGCTGTCTCAAGTTTCAAGGGCAGGGAGCTCTGTCCAGAGAGTCTTGTTAAATGCAGATTCAGATCCAGCAGGGCTGGTGCTTGGGGCAATGCTGAGGCTGCTGACCTGTGGACCACACTTTGAGCATCAAGGCATTCGACAGAAGTATCTCTGAGATGCGTGGCTATGGGAATCTCATTTGCCAGGACCTCTGCTCTGTCCCTGGATGCTAACCACAAGGAAAGCTCTATTTAGAAGACTGAGACCAATCCCTTCCTTAATTTTTTTTAGTCTTTTTTTTTTTTAATTTAAATTCATCCAGCGGAATACATCACTGGTTTCAGATGTCCTTTGTTAATTCTGAGGGCGAATCAGAGGCCCATTGAAGATGGCTGATTCTACCCAGAAGTCTACCCAGAAGATGAGGTTCTAGCTTCCTGTGCTGACCTTAAAGCCCCTCGGCCTGGGTGACGGAGAGTGGCAAGACAATCCCATCTCATCAGGGTCGCTTGAATCTCCCCATGACCAACTGCAGGTCCTTCTTGGATCTTCTCTGTGGCCAACTGCAGGTCCTTCTTGGATCTTCTCTGTGGCTGTAAATCTCACCGATGCTCGTTTTTTGGGACCATACACTGGGAGCTGGACTGACAGCTCTGAGAACCTTGGTCTTTTCTGGAATGCTGTGTTACCCATTTTCCTAGCTCCCCAAACCACACTGACACTACCTTCAAGCATTTCGTCTGAGCCTGGGGCTGTGCTACTCTCCCCTCGTGTTACCCACATTCTCTAGGGAAGACAGAGACAAGTCTGATCTAGTCCCAAGGCATTCTGTTCTCAAAGACCAGATTCGGTCTGGATTCTATACATTTCTGAATTCTATACATTTCCACTTTTTTTGCACAAGCCGTGACCTAGTGGGGACAAAGCGCTGACCATGTGCTCAGGAGATCTGGGTATTTATCTCGGTACAGGGAGCTTGGCCATTTATTACCACACAGGAAGTGCTGTGAGCCTTTATCTTTGCCAGAGAAGTGATTATACACTTCCTACCTCAGAACACTGTGGGAGGAAAATTATTGCAAATCATAGTGCAAACGTGCTTTTAAGATTAAAAATGCTAAACAAATGGAAAGGTCCAGGTTGGTGGCCTAGCCGCTGCTGTGGTCCTTATAGGCATAACAGGGAAGACATCATTTTCTCTTTTTACGCCCAGTCTTTCTGAAAGCATGGTTCAAGGACCGGTGCATCAGAATCACCTGGAAGGTTTTAAAAATGTCAGTTCTCAAGCTCCGTGTGGACTTTAAGTTAATCTGAGTTCCTGAAGAGGGGGTACAGCAATCTGTCCCATTTGGATCTCCACCAGTGATTCTTAGGCGTACGGAAGGTTTGGGAAGCAGGCTGTGATCGCCTCTGCTGGGTTAGGCTTCATGGGGCAAACTTACAGACAACCGGGATTTTTCCTGCTTGTTCCGGAACCTCAGAGCCTGATCTGAGCTCCAGCTGTGGCTTGCTTTCTCACAGCCTGGCCGAGCTCTGTTCTGGTGTCTGTCTGGCTCTCATTCTAGAGCTTCTCCCAGGGGTCCGTCCCAGAAGCCTCAGCTTTGAGCCTCCCTCCAACTTCCAGTCCTAGGGTGTGCCCTCTGGATCCCCAGACTAAATTCCCAGGCAAGTTTCTGCAGCCCCCAGGGAGTCATTAGCACAGCCTTCCCCGTTGGAGCCAGCTCTGTGGCCGTCTTGGCTACGATACACCCCATGAGTCAGCCCTGTCAGGGGAAAAGGAAGGCTCACCAACAAGTCAGGTCCTGTGGGAATCTCTCTCCCCTCGGAGAGAAGTGCGGCGACAACCTGGGCCCACCTCGGGGCTTGCTGGGAAGCCAGCGCTTCTCCAGTAACGAGCACCGAGGTGGCTCTCAGCACCTCTCTCCGGACTCATTTCAGAGCAAAGTCGCAACATCCTATACGGGGCGTTGCAAAAACCGAGCCAGGGCACAGCCCTTCCCATCGGCCTTCGGCGCCCTAGAACCAGGGAAAACCGGCGGCCGTTTCTTGGGAGCAAGTTCACTCCAGGGATCAGCGGCCACATCAGGCCTCAGTGAGGCTCAACTTGCTTAGCTTTCACAGAAAGCAGCATAGGTTAGGGAAGTGAGGCTTTGTGTCCTAGAGAAGGACCAAGCCAGCTGCTGCCGGCCTTGCTAGCAGTTGTGTGCCTCAGGTTCTAGTTCCGGCCCTGAATGCGAGCACGGAGATCACTCGGCTTGGCTTCTTGACCTGAAATCAGTTCCTCGCCCGCATATATGTTCCCACGGATGAGAGAACGTTTGAGATGTAGGTTTGATTCCAAATCACGCTTGTTCCTCTTTTCCTTTCATGGCGTCTCTATAGGATAATACGATCCACGGTCCTTGTCAGACTTTGCCGGGGGAAAGGACGGTAGAGTAATGGAGGAGACTCTTTAATCGGTTGGCATTTCAAAGGCTGACCTGCTGGGTCTGTTCAGATTCGGGCTTCCTAATTCAAGCTGCATTAGCTGTTTTGTCCCTGAAGTTCCAGCGGCTCAGAGCCACGCCCACCTATTTACATAGGGCCTCGGGCTGCTTCCCCACCAAAAGTAGCAAGAGTTGAGTAACTGGGACCTGGGACGGGATGGCCTGACCCTCAGAGCTCAAGGTATTTACCACCTGCCTTTTTACAGATAAAGTTTACCCACCCCTGGTTTGGACTGGAAGCTTCTCATAGAGAAGCATGTCATAGATCCTTGAGTGTTTGTTGATTTCCAGAGCTGAAGTACATAGGACTTTAGAACTTTGTGGAGGGGGGAAGAATGAAGAAACCAAAAATGTTAATCATGCTTATTTTTGATGAGTAAGCTTATGGATCGATTTAATTGTCTTCCTTTCCCTTTCTGGATTCCTCAAATCTCCTTCAATGAGAAAAATCAAGGTCAATAGGTTGACCTACAGGGACTCCACACAGACGTGGAAATTCTGAAGACGGGGAAGCAGTGTGAGGCTTGTCTGACCTCCTGAGCACAGGCAGAGGGGCCCGAGGACACAGAGGGGAGACGGCTCAGTAGCTGGAAGGTGAAAGGAGAGGTTTGGAAAAACCAGGTTGCGTTGTTATGCAGATAAGGTTCTTAGGTAAAAGGGAGTCTCTGTTACTAGCTCTCTTCCTTTCCAGTATAAATTTAGGCAGTTCAGGGGGAGGCGGAGAGCTTTTCCTGCATCGGCGGGGCTTTGATTACTTTTAACTCACAAAAATCTTTATGCCATATGCAACCTGCCCCGCGTCCCTACAACACACGCTCACACATACTCCAGGTTACTTGATGGGGTTTACTCCTTTAAGCAAAAAAGATCTAAACAACGTGGAAATTATTTTTTGGTAAGTCAGCATGGAGGCAGGAGTAAAGGGAGAACCTTTTTCATAATCAAATTCTAATTAAATGAAAACAGTAAGTCTCTCTTTCAGCCTAATGTCCCTGTGATATCTGTGAGAGTCTGTTAATCACAAGAAACAGTCATGACTTCAGATGATGCTTTGAGGTAGTAGACATTCCTAAATCCAGATCACAGCCCTTATCAGGTGCCAGGCAATAGTATTTGCCAGATGGCTATCACTGAGCTGGGTATTAGTCAGCACTTCGTGGCTGGAAGTGACAGAAAGCTGATTCAAATAACCCAAGGCAAAAAGAGGAGGCACTTATGGCACATGCAAGCCCCTAGAAGAATATAGAAGCTACTGGAAGCAGCTCAAAACCCATCAGCTGTGCCCGTTTTTACCTTTGCTTCTCTCTATCCACGAGAGTCATTTTTCTCAAGCCCACTTACTCGATCTTGTGTGAACGATCACAGGGGGATCCCCTAGAGGTCTGGCTTGGCTCTTGAGCTTGCTCCTGGTTGGGGGAGGGGAGGCGGAAGTATGTTCTAGTGGAGAGGGCGGCGGGAAGGGGGCTGAAAAGAATGGCAGTATCCGTCATCAGAAGCAGAGAGGTGGAGGCATCACAGCCCCTGGGGAGATGGCTTTGGGACCGGCAGCCACCGTGATCAGCATCTACCTATGATAGACGTGTGGTCCAACTGTGCTAAGCGAGCCTGGAGGTGGCCAATAAGTCCGTGTTATTTAAATCCTTAAAAGCCGGTCATTAAATGCCATTAAAATCTAGGCCTTGTATCCCTTCTCCCCCCTCTCATGGAGGAAAATCGGAGTAGCTTCTGTTGATCTTCCTCCAGCATTTTGCCGTCTACCCTAACCGGTTAGAGCCCCGACCATTATTAGTCATCACCTCCCCTCAGGAGGGCAGAAGCTTGAAATGGTCCCCCAAGAATCCACCCCAGTGCTGCTGGGCGTCATTCACCCTGATGGCCCGCTAAAATGCTGATTCCTAGGCCCTATCCCTGCAGAGTCTGAGTCAGTAGGCCCATGAACTTGCATTTCTAACAAGCTCCCCCATAGCACCGGTGCTGTGGGTCCATGGAACATCCTTTAAATAGCACTGAAATAGTCTGTGCCTCAAAACCAATGTTTCCATAGTAACCGCAGAAACTCAACGATTTTCACCTGGGGGCAATTTTGCTTCCTGGGAGACCATGGGCAACGTATCTGGCACTTGGCAGTTGTAGGTGTCTGGAGATACATGTTATTGCCACTACTCGGAGAGTGGGGGTTGGGGCTACTGGAACCTAGTGGGTAGAAACCAGGGATGCTGCTTAACATCTTATGAAGCACGAGACAACTGCCCAGGAAAAAATTATCTGGCATAAACCCTACTTTAGTCCTTGGGGTCAACCCATGGGCGAAAGATGAAATTTGCCAGCAGTTTTGTGAATCTTTTACCATTCCCTAAAAGGCAACGTCAGTAAAAAGGTGCCCCACATCGTATGTCATCAGGGAAATGCCAATTAAAACAACGGTGAGATACCACCTATGAGAATGGCCAAAATCGAGAACACTGACAGCACCATATGCTGACGAGCATGTGGAGCGACAGGAATTCTCACTCATTGCTGCTGTGAACGCAAGATGGTCCAGCCACTTTGGAAAACAGTTTGACAGTTTCTTGCAAAATTAAGCATACTTTTACCGTATGATCCAGCAATCACGCGCCTTGGAATTCACCCAAAGGACTTGAAAATTTATGTCCGCACAAAAACTTGCACACAGATGTTTATAACAGCTTTCTTCATGATCGCCAAAACTTGGACTCGACTTCCATAGGTAAATGGATCCATCAACTGTGGTATGTCCAGACAATAGAATATCATTCGGCTTTAAAAAGAAATGAGTTCTCAGGCTGGGAAAAACCATGGAGGAACCTTAAATGCACATTACTAAGTAGAAGAAGCCAATCTGAAAAGTCTACATACTCTAGGATTCCAGCTATGTGATATTCTGGAAAGGGTAAAACTAGGGAGCCAGTGAAAAGATCAGTGGTTGCCAGGGGTTGGGGGAGGAAAGGATGAATAAATGGGATGTAGAGAATTTTTAGGGCAGTGAAACTACTCTGATACTATGATACTACATATGATACTATGATGTTGGAGGCTTGTCTGTTATACATTTGTCCAACCCCCTAGAACGCACACCACCAAGACTAAACCAGAATGCTGTAAGGTGGACCGTGGACTCTGGGTGACAATGACGTGTCGCTCTACATTCATCATTTGTAACAAATGTCCCACTCTGGTGGGGGACGTTGCTACTGGGGGAGGCTGTGCATACATGGGGGTAGGGGCTATGGAAAATCTTTGCTCCTTCCTCTCCATTTTGCTATGAACCGAAAGTTGCTCTAAAAATTGTACTATAATCTACTTTCTTTTGCAGTCTTGAAATAAAGGCTGCCTAAGAAAGTAGATTATAGTGCAATCGGCTGAACATCTCTTGTTTTATATTGTGCTTACCTCCTCATATTACCAGCCTGGCCCCTGGAGGCATCTGAATTTGCAGCCATCTGACCTAAACCAACCTCTCCGTGGGTGAGAGAGGAGTGAGGAGATGAGCCAAATAATTTGCCCAAGGTTCACCGGGGAAACCAGACTTGAAATCCAAGCCTGTGACAGTGATCACAATGCCAGTGTGAATCAATAGACACACACCAACACTCTCTAGTACGTTCAGGTAACACCATATTATGCATTCATTCATTCTTTCAGCCGTCACTGCCCATACACGGTATTCTTACTTGCGCGCACACACATGCGTGCACACACACACTCAATGAAATGCTTCAATACATAAATCAGAGGTTCTCACGTATTACCTAATAACAGCATTGGACACGTGACATATCTGGCCTGTGATATTTATTTAGCATCCCCTCCAAATGCTTAAAGATAGAGATGTTCCAGCAACAAGTTCTATTTTGGAAATACCAAATTGAAACTTGGAACTTATTATGAGGCCGGATGGCTCTTCCATCTATCAATGCACAGTGGAAACAGCTGCCCTCCTAAAAATGTGTGAGCTATGGCCAAACCATTTCTCTTCCGTTCAAAGACATTTGACACTATCTAGGGTTGGTTGGTTTTTGTGGTTTTGGTTGTTTTCTACCTTTATCATTTTAGCATCAAAAGAATTGTAAAAAACAAAACAAAAGCAATGAGCAAGAACAAAACCACAGAAGAAAAAATTCAAAACATTCAAGAGCAAAGAAATACACTAAATTACACTTGAATGCTGCCTCCAGGAAAGGGGTTGGCAAACCATGGCCTGCATGTCAAAGCCAGCCCACCATCTGTTTTTATAAATAAAGTTTTATTAGAAGACAGCCATGTCCATTCCTTTACATATTTTGTGCCGCTACTTTCATGCTACAGTGGCAGGATGGAGTAGTGGAACAGAGACCTTATGGCGGGTAAAGCCCCAAATACTCAGGATCTGGCTTTTTGTGGGAAAATATACCAAACCTGCCCTTGATGCTGTATTGGGTTGTACCGTATGAAATTGCCAACATTTGGCAGTTTTGACCTATACTTTCATATGGTTCACTCTCTCTCTCTCTTTTTTTAAAGACTTTTTAATTTATTCATGTGAGAGAGCACACAAGTGAGAGTATGGGCAGGGGTGAGGGTCAGCGGGAGAGGGAGAATCAGACTCCCCACTGAGTAGGGAGCCCAACATGGGGCTCCATCCTAGGAGCCTGGGATCATGACCTGAGCTGAAGGCAGACGCTTAACCAACTGAGCCACCCAGACACCCCTCGTAAGGTTCACTCTCAAAAGCAAAAGATATTATTCCCCTGGAAAAGGGCATCTTTTTCTTACAGGCCAAAGTTTGTAATCACTCTTAGACCATGAAACAGAATTTCACAAATGGCCATGTTTATCAATAAAATCACTTCCTCATCTAAAACATAAAATTACAAACATCCTTCCTTTTCCCAGAAAATGGAGGAAGACTAGACTGCCTCACTGGCCTTGAAACAGAATTTTCTAGTGAAAAATTTTGCAGCTCTCCGTAAACAGATCCACTCTCCCTCACCTGTAAAATCTCTCTCAACGGCAGTTAGTCATTCATAGGGACTTGTTCTTAGCTCCCTCTGCCCATGCCATTTTATGCAATCGCCTATGTCTACGTTTCACTGAAGAGATGGCACTAATAGGTTTGCATAATGTGGGTCGCTACAGGTCATGGCTCACATAACAGAGTAAGCCTCCGCTCAGATGGCCTCAAGTTACACCACACCCATAGCTGTCAATTTCCATCTTCCTGTAGAAATACGCAGCATGGTGAGAGGGAACGAGCTTAGGCATGTGACTTGGGCCAACTGACTTTGGAATTCTGGCACTACCTCTTACCGCTATATGAACTTGGGCAAGATTGGTAGCTTTGATGAGCCTCACTGTGCAACGGGGGTGGATGCCTATTTTGCAGAGGTTGTTGTAGGGCTTAATAATTATGTGGGGGGCACCCGGGTGGCTCAGTTGATTAAGTGTCCGACTCTTGATTTTGGCCCAGGTCATGATCTCAGGCTTGTGAGATTGAGTCCTGCGTTGGGCTGCATGCTATATGAGGAGCCTGCTTAAGATTCTCTCTCTTCCTCTCCCTCCTCCCCTCCCTACTCCTTTCTGTCCCTCTCTCTAAAAATAATAATAATTGTTATTATTGTCATTATGTGAGCAAAGTACCTGACAATGAGCAAATTAGTTGAACCACATGAAATCACTACTCCCCAAAATGGTCATAGCATGTCATTTGACCTAAAGTTGTCCCTGTTGGGATTGGTTGCCATTATTGTGTGTACATAAGCCAGGCCCAGATAAAGTAGACACTGCACTGTGGCCACCTAGAGCTTCCAGTCAGGGTCTGGGCTAGGGTGAGGCCGGTAAGTCACCCAAAGCACAAACTTTGAGAGACACTCACTCTCAGGCGCAGCCCCTATACTACCATGACTCTGAGAGTGTGTGCTTTCTTGTGTTTTCCTCCTGAGGCACCTCTCTTGACCCTGCATAGTTCCAGCTCTGTTGCAGGGTTCCCCTTGCCTACCTGAGAAATTCCTCATCTCCTTAACTCAGGTGCTTTGTGCCTCTCCCTAACCTGAAAACTATCTCTTGGGTGACCCTTTAATAACTAAGGGATGAATGAGTCACAGCAAATTGTAACATGACACCCTCCGCAAGATGCTTGCTTTAAGAGAGGATTAAAATCTTAATTAAAAAAGAACTAAGGCAGGATTTAAAGCATGACTTAGTCAGTGGAACAGAATATCACAGGAGACCAGCAGCCCGTGGGGATCCTGAAAACTCTCTCAGTTGGCAGGTAATGTTTCAAGTCGCCCCTCAGGTCCAAGCCCGTAAACATGTCGCCACAGGGAAACTGATGCACCATGGACTTCAAATGTATCTTGAAGAATGGTTACGTGGTCAGTTAGATGAGAAGGAAAAGCATTTTAGCATGACTGAAGGCACATTCCAAAGGATCTCTTCCTCAGCCTTTCCATTTTTCCTTCTCCAAAAAAGACTTAATATGACAAAGGACTCCTGTGGTATCCAACTTCCAAGATGGCCCCCAGTGATTCTCCCCTCCTGGTATTCCCCTATGTAGTGAGTCCCCTCCCACAATGAATCAGAGCTGGTCTGGGTGACCAATGGAATATGATGGAGATGAGCGTATGTGACTCTTCAGGTTAGCACATAAAGGGGATTGCGCCTACTACTTTGCTCTCTTAGAGTGCTCACTCTTATTAGAGAAGCCAACCACCCCGTCATAAGGGTTTTCAAGCAGCCCTTTGTGAAGAGGACCACGTGAAAGGAGCTGAAGCGCCATTCCAATGGTCAGCACAGACTTACAGGTCAAGTGAGTGCACCATCTTGGAGGAGGAGCTCCCAGTCCCAGTCAAGCCCTCAGGTGACTGCAGCTCCGGCTGACCTCAGTCTACAACTTCCTGAGAGAGCTTGAACCAGAACTAGCCCAGTCTACTGTTCACAAATTACTGAGCCACAGAAAATATGAGTTAATAAATATTCCTTGTTTCAAGCTGAGAAGTTTGAACTAACATGTTACATAGCAATACGACTAGGATTCAGACAAAAAAAAAAAAAAAAAAAAAAAAAACCCAAACCAAAACG
>ML095849.1:49149-84173 GCA_003697995.1 Taxidea taxus jeffersonii
AAGAAAATATGATTAAAAAAATATGCCTTCTTAGAAGCATAAAAGTAAATATAAAACAAAGAAATATCCAACCACCCCATAATAGAAAAAAAAAAAAAAAAAAAAACCCAAACCAAAACGCCTCCTTAAATGAGTCAGAGAAGGACAAACAACAAGATAGAACAATATGCAAATGACTCGAAGAGACACTTTACCATAAAGAAATATCCAACTGGCCCATAATTGTGTTTTTATACACTGAACATGTCCCCCTAAAAGTCACATGTTGAAACCTCATCCCCAACATGGTAGCAGTTGAAGGGGATAGTATTTGAAGGGCTTTGAGAAGTGATTAGGTGGTAAGGGTGGAGCCCTCACGATTGGTGTTAATGCCCTTGTAATGGAGACCCTGGCGAGCTCCCTCACACCTTCTTACTCAGGTGGACACCACGACAAGATGGCTGTCTATGAACCAGGAAGCCAGCCATCTTCTCCAGACATCAGATCTACCGGCGTCTTGCTCTTAGATGTCCAGTCTCTAGAACCATGAGAAATAAACGTCTGTGGTTTATAAGCCACTCAGTCTATGACGTTCTGTTATGGCGGCCTGAACTAAGATTGAAATCGGTCCCAAGAAATGGGGGTGCTGCCTGAGTAAATACTTTAAAATGCGGAAGTGGCTTTGGAATGGGATGATGGGTAGAGGCTGGCAGAGCGTAGTGTGGCCTGCTAGAGAGACCACGGATGGCCAGGAATGGGCCATTCTGGGGCAAAGCTGGGCACCCGGAAAGGAAAGAGGAGCAGTGTGCAGAAAGCTTCAGACTTGGAGAACCCCGAACCCAGAACAGAACAGCAGCAGGAATATGGATGGGAAAGGCTGATGGCGTCTTGGCCAGACTTAGGAACGTGTTATCGGAAACCGGAGGAAAGGCCCTCTTATTATAAAGCAGCCGAGAACGTGGCTGAGTGTGTGCATGTTCGAGTGTCTCATGGAGGGCGGACCTTGCCAGCGGCGCAAGCAGACAGGTGGCTGAAGCTGTCGGGTGATGCAGGCGTCCAAGGCACTGCTGGGTTCCTCCTGACACCGCTCCCGGCACCCCACCGGAAGAGGGAAATGACTTCAAGACGGAATTGTTACACGAAAAGGAAGCAGAACCTAAAGACTGGGGAAATTGTCAGCTTATCCATACTGCAGCAGAGGAGAATGTGAAGGGCATTCCCAAGCGACCTAGATCAGGAGGTCAGTGTGAGTCAGCCTTCTCCCCAGAAGCCGGGAGCTGCTTCCAAGACAGTGGAAGAATGATGCCCAGGGCAATTCAGAGAGGCTCCAGGTGGCTCTCTGGAGCAATTCAGAGAGGCTCCCCTCACTCTGGCGCCCCATTCCTTGGCTGCCTCTGTCTGGCTCTGGCACGGGGGCGGGGTGTGTGTGTGTGTGTGTGCGTGTGTGTGTGTGTGTGTGTGTGAGTGTGTGTGAGCAGCTGCCCCTCAAGAGGCCGATGGCAGCAGCTGTGGTGACTTCTCCCAGAAATGTCCTTTCAACCAGTCTGGAATCACCTGTTAGCGCTGGTGAGGGATCCACTCAGCAGACCCCTTCTGTCCCCTGCAGGAAGGTGACCTTGGCTCAAACAATCCACTTTTTGCTAGAAACTTCCTTTCCTCACCTCTTTCTGCCTATGAAAGCTTCCATTTTGTACAGCAGCGTGCAGTTCCTTTCTACCTGCTGGAAAGGATGCTGCCTCTTGACTCATGTGTTGTTGAATAAAGCCAATGAGACCTTTAAAATATACTCTGTTGAATTTTGGTTTTTAATGCCGGCAGAGCGTCAGGCCTGGGACAGAGGTGGGGGACCCAGGCCCGGAACTGCCATGGGCGGCGTCCCCAAGCTGTAGGGTGATGATCCCCACACACTGAAGCCCTCTGTGGAAGGACCCTTGAATGAGTAGCTGGGACACACCGCGACGGGCCTGTCTCGCCACATAGTGTTGAACTTCAGCGGGGAGGGAGTCTGGGGCTGGCATTTCTCTACTTTGTAATCTGGATACAGATGATACAGGTGTGTTCAGTTGCTATTGCTATATATATATATATATATATATATATATATATATAGTTATATTGCTATGATCTGCCTCAGTGGGAAAAAAGATTTTGAAAGCACCCATTTTCCATGGTGTATTAGAAGGCGAGAACCTCCCAGTTCAGAGCCTGCCGCCCATAGTTCTGAAGTCCAGGTTTAAGATGAAGTCACGTTTGGTTGCCCGTTCCTCTAATTCAGTGGTAAGCAAATTTATAGTTGGTAGGCAAAATCCGGCCAGCCATCGTTTTTTGTAAATAGAGTTTTATTGGGGCACAGACACATCCATTTCCGCAAGTGCTATCTGTGGCTGTTCTTCCCAGACGTCGCCGGAGCCGAGTGGTTGTGACAGAGACCAGTTCCTTGGCCCGCAATGTCAACAGCTCTGATCGACTGAGAAGCTTCTGATGGTGCTGCATTCCTCACCTCTTCATCCTCCTTCCCCTGGCTGGAGGCAATGGATGCAATGCCCATTACCCAAGTGCAGACAAGTCCTGTGATGCTTTGGACAATGAACAGTTGGGGCCAGGACCTTGCTGGCCATTGTCCTGCCATTCCATCGCCACATACCCCAGGTTCTCCTGCGAGGTGCACCCCGAGGTGGAACTATCAGACTGTTCATTTGGCTCATGACTAAGGTGCTCCCAGGGCGTGATTGAATCTGACAACAATGGCGATTCGGTTCAAGCTCCTAAGCAAAAAGAGAGCTGTGAGTGCAGAGTTTATGGAATACGACATCCGGACGGAATCATTTCGATCCCTAACTTCAACCCCACTGTAGCACAGGATCAGAAATGGGCTCTGGGCTCCGACGGCTTTGTTTTGTTTATAGCCAAGAGTATGTGACACATGCCAGGTGTTTGGCAGTTGTGTCTTCCTGAATGCGGTCACTTACATGGAAATACACAAATCCTGCACTGAAAACTTGTCACTGCCAGACAGGTTCCAGACGTTGTTTTTTTCTGAAGTATTTTCTCTCCCCCATCTATAACCAGCTGTCTTTTCGGCATCGTTTTGTCCCTTGAGAAGGGAGTCATTGGAATGAAAGAAAACACTTTTATGAAGGATCATCCCGTGGTTAGAACTCAGAGTTTCAACTGAAAAAGTTGGCCATCTTGTCTGCATTCTTCCAAGGCTTTGCTCTGTGACCTTGGGCTTGCTTAGCCTATCTGGTCTTCCATCTGTAAAAATAAATGTTTTAGTTCATGCTCACTGGATGTCCTCAACTGATCTGGGGAATGATAGTTGTTCATGAGGTTCTTTTAGCTGTCTAGGTGGACTAGAGATGGAATTAACCCCTGTGACAAGGGCCAGTACATTTCTACTGCCAGCACTCTGTGATAAAGAAGAAAGATTAGCGTCTGGACTTGGTCTGAACTTGCACAGTCTTGCGGAGTGATAGTCATTGTGTGACTTCACATACCTAGGGGAGGTGAAGAGGAGTCTGGGTCAGGGGAAAAATCCACTTCTGGGAGGGAGGAAATTATACAGAAGCACAAAGGGAAAGACTTTCAAAAAGTATTTTCCCTTCCTTCCCCCCCACCCTTCCTTCCTTCCTTCCTTCCTTCCTTCCTTCCTTCCTTCCTTCCTTCCACTTATATTGGTTGAATGTTCAGTTAAACCAGAAACATATTAAACAATATATAATATTTCAGAAACTATTAGAAACCCACGTTGTAAGATACACAAGTTTTCAGATGAAGAAACCACAAGGGCAAATTCTATCTACACCTGTTACTGGATATGTGATCTAGGGGAACCTACTTAGTTTATCTGAGCCTTAATTTTCTCATTAAAAAAAAATGGAGATTATCATCCATTATCTACGTATCCCCTAGCATTGCAGGGAGAAGGAAATGAAATAAAGGATACGAAGTGCTCAGCAGAGCGCCTGGAAAGAAACCAGCAGGAAGTCTTAGCCACGTGAATGTTGTTGTGTTAAACTGGGTTTCACAATTGAATCTACTTTTGTTAAGAAACAATTTCCAAAACCTAGAACACAGAAAGATTACAGTGTACCCTTTCAATGCTTGCTAGAACATTACCTACAGGCCCACCTAAGGGGCAGCAAATGTAGGCAACTTGGCTTGACTTATTATTCATTTGATTAGACCCAAGTCTTTATCAAATTAAATGATAATTTGTAGAAAATTGGTCAACTGAAAAAGATTTTTGTCAAGTGGAGATGTCAATGGTTTCTGGCAGAAAAGTGTTAAGGTTTTAGTACTCTGTCAGATATTAACCATGCTGTCTCTAATGTGGAGATCTCATTCTTTCAGAGACTATACATGCATCAGTCTTCAGTGTCCGCTTTTGGACCCGCTACACCATCCTGCTGGCTGAAACATGCTTATTCACTGTAAGTATGTAAGCTTTGTTTTTAGCTTTTCGAAAATTGTAATCTGATGGTTTATAGCTTCATCTTTTTTTCTCTCTCCTTTGAACTGAGTAGAGAAGGAAGGTATTGGAATCGTCCAGGATGCTCACTGGAGTTGCTGAAGTTGTTCGGATATGGGAGGCCTAGAGTCTTTTGTCACGAAAGATCCATAGTTAAGGCAAAAAGTCACCGTACCTTGGTGCCTAACACACAGTAGATGACATGTGTACTCGTCCACCCCTGAACCTACCCCACCCTTACACGGTGACGTACCATCGCATTTTGAGTCTAAAATGTGTCTCTTGTGGACAGCGTAGAGTTAGATCTTGTTTTCTTGATCTCATCTGACAATGACTGCCTTTTGATTGCATTGTCTGAGCCATTATAGTTATTATCAATACGGTTAGATTTATGTCCGCCGTTTTGTTCTGTTCTCCAAACGTCTCAGATATTTTCTGTTCCTGTCTTTTACCTTTACTACATACTGTTGCAGTAAGTGGATATTTTCTAGTGCATAATTTTAATTCTTTTAATCATATTTTTACCATCTCTCTCTCTCTTTATCTTAGTGGTTGCTCTAAGATTTACAAAATATATCTTATCATAATCTGCTTCAAATATACTAATTTAATCCCAGTAAAATATACAAACTTTATTCCTGTACAGCTCCATTCCTTACTCCAGTAACATGTGCCATTACTGCTCTACATATCATGTCTATATATATGAGAAACTAAAACAATACGTTGTTACAATTATTGCTTCATATAATCTTATGTCTTCTAAAGAAGCTGAGAGGAAAAAAGGAGAGCAAGTATATATTTATAGGATTTGTTATATTACCTTCTTATTTACCATTTTTGGATTTCTTCCTTTCTTCCTGTGGATTCAGGCTAGCATCTGGTGTCATTCCCTTACTCCATACCCTCACAGTTTAACTTCTTTATAAGAAATAGACTTTACAGTCTCAGCTGTGTGTGTGTTGCAGGGGAGGGGTTCGAGAGAAATAAACATGTCTTCTCCGATTCAGTGTAAGATCTTTGTCAATAAATTTTAGCCTTACATCTTCACATCTAGAATAAGAATAGCTGGATGTTAGCTCTTCTACACACAGGAAGACAAATAGAAACGTTTCTCATTATTTAATCCCACCCTAAATCCTTTCTCCTATAAAATATGTTTAAAACATGAAGAAATTAGGTCTTTTTTATGGACACTGGCTTATTCAGACAAATGAATGATGGAATGTCCTTTGACTTCAACCTAAAAGCTTTTCCTGGGAAAAGACAAAAGTGGATTTTTGGAGGCTTTTGCTTTAATCTGTTTTTCCTTAAGTTGCTGGGAGTTTTGATAGGTGACCACGCTGTCTCTTAGCACACTGTATGTTTAATTACAAAAAAAACCTAACTCTGGTGACACATTTTTGCTTTCTACAAAAGAAGGTCTGCACTTCCTTCCACCGCTAGCGATGTTTCTGGTTAGATGAAGAGGTGAGGGAAGGGAGAAGGAGTCTCTTCTTTGGGATAAAATACGGGAATTGGGGACGCCTGGGTGGCTCAGTTGGTTAAGCAGCTGCCTTCGGCTCAGGTCATGGTCCCAGCGTCCTGGGATCGAGTCCCACATCGGGTTCCTTGCTCAGCAGGGAGCCTGCTTTTCCCTCTGCCTCTGCCTGCCACTCTCTCTGCCTGTGCTCGCTCTCTCTGTCAAATAAATAAATAAAAATCTTTTAAAAAAAATCCCTAAAGTTTAAAAAAAAAAAATAAGTAAATAAAATAAAATACGGGAATTGATCCTAGTGTTTCTCCTCACAGAGAGGCCGCACTGAGTCCGTTTTGAAGCAAGTGCTTCCCAAACCTCCTACGAATGACCTGTTAAAATGCAGATTCTGATTCAGTACAAGGAGGATTTAGCCCGGAACGGGTGATTGGAGTAAGCTCGCAGACAATGCAGGTATTCCTAGTGGCTGGGAGCCCACAGCTCCAGCAGCAAGGGTTAGAGCATGCATCCTCGCATCCTCGAACTTCCAGGGCCTCATAATCCCCGTAACCCCCTGCGGAGTTTTCAAAAACTCCTGGGGCCCATGCTCAAAGCTTGCAATTTGAACAACTGTGATTGTGATCCGAGTGTGCGGACAAGTTTTAGAAATTCTTGGGCGTTGCAAGTCGAGCGGCCAGGAAGTGACGGTCAAGCCGGAAGTATCCTGTCCCGGTCCCCGTGTCACCCACCCCAAGCTGGGTAGGCTTCCAGGGTTGAGTGTCTTCTTGGTGGGCAAGTCCCACCTGTGGCTACCAGGTACATCTGCCGTGTCTTCATCTCTTTGGGGAGACAGCTCTCTTCTCCCTGAACTTGCTGCCGTTTGAGCCCACTGTCTCCACACCAAGGGGCTCCTCCACTTCCTGAGCCCTTCCTACAGCTGCAGCCCTGTTCCAGATCACATTCCGCCCCCCCCCCCGAGGTTACCCCCCCCCGCTCCCCCCCCCCCCCCCTTCTTCCCCGCCACCCCCCCCCCCCCCCGCCCCCCACAGACCAGCCCAGGGCCAGGCTCTAAACCTCAGCCTCTCACTTGGGTTTCTGTTGTTCTCTCTCCTGCCAATTGATCCCTGGCCCAGTGAAAATTAACATTTTCAGCCTTGTGTAATTTACATGGGATAATCTAAGTGGCTCTTCTCTATGAAAAAACTCACAAAGTGTGTTATTTAAAGTCAAAAATGCAGGTCATGAGCTGCTTCCAAACCAGCTGCCTGGTTTCTCTGTTAGGGTACATTAAGCCTATAGTTATGTGTTTTGTTTTGTTTTTTTTAAGCCATTTACTTACTGTTCCGGTTTGCCTCATTCTCCTTCCCCAAAGCCACCTATCCTCACCGCCCCCCAAGCCCATCTAAATTCTTCACATTTCTGGGGTGTGTTGAAAACTCTCACATCGTGAAAACTAACTTGCCAGCACATTCTTCCCAGCGTCTTGATTCTGCATCAATGCAGGAGAGAAATAATGTGTAAAGTGTTAAGAAAAACGATCCAAGTCTCGGCAGAAAGGCCGGGCGGGGTCAGGATCTCCTTTGAATGCCATGGCGGTGCCCTTTTCAAAGAGCCCAGCCCAGGACCACGCCACTGGCTACAGAAGGTATCTTTCCTCGGCTTGCTACTTCCTCTTTGTTACACAGGAAGCCCGGACTCTGCGAAGTTATGTGTTCACGCGTGTATTTTGTCTGGAAGGCACGCAAATCACTTCTGGCTGGTGGAAGAGATCACCCCGAAGGTCACGGTGGCATAGCCCCACAGGACACACAACCATGTCGCGTGCAACCTGGCGAACTCATTCCAGCATCCTTCTTTTTTAATGCCTCCAAAGTACACAGTTCCTCCTGTGCTCCTTGCAATACCTTGACTGTGTCATTGATCCCCTCGTTAAGGGAGAGCAGAAAGTCTTTGACGGGAACCACGTTTTTAACGATTTTGGAAATTACACTTTGAGAAGAGTCCAGAACAGCTGGCGTATGAGCTTCTCGTGGCCTCTCAGTCCTTCAGTGCAGCTGTTCGAACCCGCTCATCGAGCCCCCCTCGCAGTTTTGTTTTGTTTTTGTTTTTTTCCAGCCTGTACTATTAACGTCCCTCCGGGGAACCAGAGCCCCGGAAAAGCTTTTCCACAACATTAATTAAAAGGGGAATCTGAACACGTAAATAACGTTTGTGGCCTCCACTGTGCCTGGTAAAGCGTTTCTGGCACGCAATGAAAGAGCCCCAGAATACAGGGGGGTTTCCAGCAACCGGCCCCCCAGCAGCTAGCGCGAAGGCGGAAAGGTAACTGGTCTTCCCAGAGCGACGAGGGGGGAATGAAGCAGAACCCACTCGGGTCTAAGCACCAGCCACAAGCACGCGAGTCGGAGCGGTGGCGATTTCACAGCAACCTGGAAAAGCCGAGACCCCCAGCGAGTTCTGACGGCAAAGCCCGGCCAGACGGCCAGACCCTCGCCTCCGGGAAGGGACCCAAACTTGCTTGGGAGATCTGTTGGCAATACAGTGTTTGAGCAGCTGGGGGCCCGCGCTGAGTTCTGACAGGAGCTGTTTTGCACAAAGGAGTCTTTTTTCGTTCTTGCCACTCCCAAAACGGAAAGGCTTTCCATGTTTGTGTTGAAGAAGTAGCCAGTCGTCCCAAAAGGTCAGTTGGGCTTTTCGTCTTCTGGCTTCTTTAACACAGCTCCTTTTATTAGCTGTGTGTTTTCAATCACCTGGCGTGCATTTAAGTGGATTTTACTAAGATAAGAGGCGTTTCGCTTTTTGAGGATATTAGAAGGCGCGTTGGTCTCTGTGTCAGTACTATTGGCAGTGGGCCACTGTCTCCTGTACTGTCTCATACCCATCTGCCTCTGGAGGCTCAGCTGTCAAGGACACGGCTGCTCGGGAGAGACGGGTAGTGTTGATCTCAATCATTCAGATCTCAGATCTTCGGGTTTTTCCATTTTGTTTGGGTCTGAAATATTAAAGTGACCGAGTGAGAACGTAAGTGAAAAGCTTATTTGAAAAATAGTGCCCTTCGCCAAAAGTACCCAGAATCCTTCCATGCTTTAAAAAAAAAAAAAAGTTATTTATTTGAGAAAGAGAGAGCATGAGGTTTGGGGCAGGGGTTGAGGGGAGAGTGGCAGAGGCAGAGGGAGAAGCAGGCTCCCTGCTGAGCAGAGAGCCCGATGCGGGGCTCGATCCCAGGACCCCGGGATCCTGACCTGAGCCGAAGGCAGAGGCTTAACCCACTGAGCCACCCAGGTGTCCCCATTCCATGTTTTGGTAACTCTTTGGTGAAGCTGTTTTGTATTTATTAGCAGAAACCCAAAAGGATTAGCCAGGGCCTAGGACAGTGCCCTTGTAATTGCTGGTTGGATTTTCTTAAATAATAAAACAACCTAAATGGTCGATTTGTATGTATTTCATTTTGCCGTAGTCTCAGAATCTATCTGTGCCCAAATAAATCTAGAAAGCTGAGCCAAGGAATAGTGTAGGTCAAGGGTTTTACTCTTACCCTTCAACAGGGCAAAACAGAACCTTCATCCATCCTTGAACCTGAAAAAAGATTTTTTTGATCAAGGATTCCCTTACCCGCATGGCCAGTCCCCAGGTCAGTGATTTGTACACCGGACATTCACTGCCTTCCGAGCTGGCGACAGGCTGCTCTGTTTGCTTCTGGCTTTCTCTGGCTCCCACTCCTCCCATGTAGTATGGCTACTTGTCAGGAAGGAAACACAGGGAGGAATACAAAGACCCCAAACTTACAGCCTTTTCCTTAAATGAATTTATATGCCACTTATTTTGCAATAGATTGCTCAGAGCTCCCTGAGAATGTGCTGCTTCTGTCTGGCGGTATCAGCTCAGGCTTTGCCCTTGCATTTTCCAGAAAATTCCATCTTCAAAGAGTTGAACATTCCTGCCCTGTCCATATAACAGGTTCAGATTCAGGGTCTGCCTGACCCCCTCTGGCTTTCGTGCTGCTTTTGATACTCAAATTACTTGCTCTTGGAGACCTTCACTTACGGCTTCAAATTGGAATTGTAAAGGCTGTACTTATTCAAGAGGAAGAACTTGTCTGTTTTTCCCTTTTGCCTTGCCATGAAGCTGAGATTAATGGCTGCACATAAATTGTGGGTCTGCTCCTTTAGCTGCAATGCCTGAAAAGTTCTGACCCCATAATACAGGTAATGAAAGTCAGCGGAAGCAAATAAATGAGCTTCAAGGGAGTCAGTTCATTAGAATAGCTTGCTTTGCTGCATTTGGCTTGAACCCCTGGAGTTTCGACTCTACCCTTTCTGGTTCCGAGACACCGCCAGGATGTCCCGGCCCCCACCCGTGACCCTCCCCCTTCCTCAGGGCAAGCTGCTGTTGGGGTTGGGGTGGGGGACGGGGGGGGGGGCAAGCTCCTTGCAGGTTAGTGGCAATCTTTTCCTTTGGCCCATTCTCCTTCTCACAAGCCTCTTGGACTGTCAGGGGAGACCTGGCGTCCTCTCACTGCCCTGAGGCCTAAAGGAAAGGTTGACCTCCTTCCAGGGGCCACTACTTCCGTGGCTACACTCCTTTCCACCATGACAGACACAAGCCACACTGTGGCTACGGGGCACTTGAAATGTGGCCTCTCGGAACGGAGATGTGCAAGAGATGTTAACATTCATACCGAATTCCAAAGACTTCACACAAAATAAATAAGTAAATGAAAGACTACCAGATACTGCAATAATTTTTACAGATTATACGTTAAAGTGATGATATTTTGCATCTATCGGCTTCAATAAAATGTATTATTAAAACGAACCTCATCATCTTCTTCTTACACTTCTTTAAAAAGATTTTATTTATTTATTTGACACAGAGAGAGGAAACACAAGCAGGGGGAATGGGAGAGGAGAAGCGGGCTTCCAGTTGAACAAGGAGCCCGATGCGGGGCTCGATCCCAGGACCCTGGGATCATGACCTGAGCCGAAGGCAGCCGCTTAACCAACTGAGCCACCCAGGCGCCCCTATATATATATTTTTTAATGTGGCTACCAGAAATGTAAAATTCCATATGTGGCTTGCATTTGTGGCTCCCATTCCATTCCCATTGGGCTGCACTGGCCTCCCACTCACTATGTCTCTACCTTTGCAGGTCACCCCCTGTGGTGCCATGGCTTCTTTCCATCTGCTGCTGCTCCCCCGACATTCCTTGGTTGTCCTCTGAGCTGGGATTCCCGCTCTTCTCCATCCAATTCCTAACTCTGGGCCAAGACGGTTGTAACCGTAGCTACGTGAGGCCAGTGAGCATTCATTTGGCACTTACTGTAGTCAGGAGCTTTGAGGCTCTTGATCTGTATTTCCTTAAAGAGTAAGAAACAGATTTTAAAAAAAAAAAAAAGAAAGAAAAGAGAAACAGATTGCAAAGAACATATCATCTATGGAGAAAGAAGGGATTACAAACCAACAGGACAAAATGAGAAAGGTTCTGGGACACGTCTATGTATAAAGGACTATCAGAAGTGACAGGAGTGCAGATAACCCGGCCTGTGGTTATGGGGGGAGAGGGAGCCCCAGGAGGAGGCCATGGACAAAGCAGACCATGGGAGACAGAAGTGGAAAGTGCTTCACAGGACCAAATGACCGAGCTCCAGGAGGCCAGGATGGCAAGCCTGCAGAGCGGGGAGGGGACCAGCCAGTGCTCTGGCCAGCACACTGGGTGGTCCACCTGCAGAAGAGCAGATGATGGGGCCGCAGGGGAGAATACAGCTACAGGTCTGCCGGCTCTGGAGGCCGCAGAAGAGTATTTGGGTGGTGAGGCTGGAGCAGTGCACAACACTGAGGCCCTTACAGGACAGGGGTGGAGGCCTCCGTGGCCTCAGCACCCAAGCCGGATCAGTGCTGAGCCTGGTCACGTGTCTTTGTGAGCATGCACCGGGCACTGGTGGCAGGGGGAAGGGCCTGGAGAACTTGCTCACGGGTCACGACTTCTAGAAAGGTCTGCAAGTCTACTCTTTGACAGGAGAGCTGCTTTTGCGCTCCAAAGTTGAGCAGAAACCATGACTTAGTTTCACCGGTCAGTGCAGAACACCGATGTTTATTAAAAGTGAAAACTCGGGGTGCCTGGGTGGCTCAGTGGATTAATGCCTCTGCCTTCGGCTCAGGTCATGATCTCAGGGTCCTGGGATCGAGCCCCGCATTGGGCTCTCTGCTCAGCGGGGGTCTGCTTCCTCCTCTCTCTCTCTCTCTCTCTGCCTGCCTCTCTGCCTACTTGTGATCTCTGTCTGTCAAATAAATAAATTAAAAAAAAAAAATCTTAAAAAAAAAAAGATTTAAAAGTGAAAACTCATTTTCCAGGAAACGCCTTACTTGTCAGAACCTTCTCCCCACCTCTCGGTGACAGGATATCCAGGGCAATGAGCAGTTAATGGAGCCCATGGATTTTCTTGAAACCCAGAGACACCATGTTGGAGGACCCACCCTCTCAGCTCAGGGATCTTGCAGACCCTTTGCTGAGGGCAGGAGCAAGACTGAATTTCAGGCAGCAGGTAGATCCAGATCCCTGTGCCCAGGAGGAACACACCCACCCCTGCTGGCTTTCCCTGCCACGTGTGGACAGGGTGCTCAGGGGAGAGAAATGTCTTGCTCCCCCCAAAAAGTCAACATTGGGGTGAAGTTTATTTCATAACGAAAATTAAGGCAGAATCTCTCCATGAAGCCAAGGCCAAAGCATTGCTTAGAGATTTTCAGCTCATGGGATTACATGGGGACCTTAAAAAAACAACCAGTGCAGCAAAGGGTTGCATCCCCCCTCCCAGAGTCTGATGTCATTGGCCTGCTCTGGGCTTTTTCTCCTTTTTTTTTTTTTTTTGAGCACTCCCAGCTGATTCCAATCTGCAGCCAAGGTTGAAAAGCTGAGAACCACTGAATTAGATTTTAAAAGTCCATTTTTAAAAATTTATTTATCTTTATTTTTATATTTTTAAAATTTATTTATTTATATTTTTATTTGATTTATTTTTAATTTTATTTATTTATATATATATATATATATATACCTAATTATTTATTTAGCACTTTACTCTGTTCTGATTTTCTGCCTGAAGTGGGAAATTCTGAGGGGGAAATTCAGGTGGTTGATTCAAGGCTTTGGAAACCCAACGGAGCAGTCCAAAGTGCTGGAGAAAGTCCAAGGTGTGTCCAGGCCAGAGAAATCAGGACCGCAGCTGGAAGCTCACCTGGAGCCGGGCTCCCCATTTCCTCGACTTTTCTAGTGCTCAGCAAAAGCCACGGCAATTGTCCTGAAAGAGCCAGAAAGACGCAGTTGCAGATCAATTTCTCTCAGGTGCCTGGTGCCCAAGTAGATCCCCCCAGAGGGGCTGGAGAAAACACTGATCGCAGAATTGCAGGTTCTCTATCTAGGCGGGCGAAGCCAGAAAATGTGAATTTCCAACAAGATCCCAGGTGATGCTGCGGGCCCCCGGAAGGCAGGGAAAAAGAATTATTTCGAATGAAAATTCAGCAGAAAGCAGCAGACCTTTGCACTGAGCACCCGCCGCGTCCTGGCACCATGCCACATCTGGGCATCCGGAGCCAGAGCTCGTGCCCCTCCCCCCCAACTTGACTGTCTAGAGACAGAGACCCAGAGTCCCGGGAGGGGACTTCCAGTTTCTTCTTGGAGATGGACAGGGCTACAAAAGGCCTGGCTCACACCCTTGCAATATTGAAGACACAGGCAAACTGCAAGTTCAAACTTTCTTTGACCCTCTCAGACATCTGAGGCTGCGGGCCAACCAACCAGCCCAGAACGGAGGAACGGACAGACACCCGCAGCAAGACGCAGGACGCAAGCCCTTACCCACTTCCTTGGGGCAATGAGAATTTTCTAGATTTTTTTTTTAAGTTTGTTTTTAAAATTATTTTTGTGAGGGTCCTCTCTGGGTTTTGGTCCCCAATTTGAAATTCTTTTTTTTTTTTAATTAAAGATTTTATGTATTTATTTGACAGACAGAGATCACAAGCAGGCAGAGAGGCAGGCAGAGAGAGAGGGGAGCAGGCTCCCCACCAAGCAGGGAACCCGAGGCGGGGCTCAATCCCAGGACCCTGAGATCATGACCTGAGCCGAAGGCAGAGGCTTTAACCCACTGAGCCACCCGGGCGCCCCTGAAATTCATTTTGAGACAAGGTCCCCAGTTCTGCCACTTCCGGTTTCCCCAAATGATAGCTAGGCCATACGGTAGGAGTGACAGAATATGAAAAGCACCCACACTGAAAAACGGTATTTGTGCCAACAAGCTACACAAGTCTGGATCAACAAGGATTCTTTTTACTAGCAACGTCTACCATGGGGGGACATTGCTAGAGCTTTTCTCTCCTGACAGTGTTGGCTTTCTAGCACCATCCACGTGCGGCCTCGCAGTAAATTCCACCTGCCTCCTTACAGTAAAAGAAGTCGACTGAGTGCCATCTCTTAAGAATTGCGAATTGCTGGGCAACTCCTGTAACTTTTTCTATATATAAAGTTTTAGCCTTGGATGTCTGAGATAAATCTGAAAATATTTTTTTTTAAGATTTTTATTTATTTGTCAGACAGAGATCACAAGTAGGCAGAGAGGCAGGCAGAAAGAGAGGGGGAAGCAGGCTCCCTGCTGAGCAGAGAGCCCAAAGTGGGGCTCGATCCCAGGACCCTGAGATCATGACTTGAGCCGAAGGCAGAAGCTTAACCCACTGAGCCACCCAGGTGCCCCAAAACTGAAAATATTTTTACTGGACCCTGAATCCTTTGACATAAAGCCCATGAAACTATATCATTTTTCTTTCCTGGGGACTTTTGCGTAACATAAAAGAATTTCATGGGAAAAAATGCTTGTCTTCCAGAAAGCGCTAATAACCAAGATTTGCTGCTTCTTCATGAGAGGCCAAATGAAGTCAGACTAACTGGACAGGGGAAGGGTAATTCTTCATCTCCTTGATGTTCCTTACTCATTGTATCTCATTCTTCATAGCTTTCAGGATTACTCCATCTCTCTGTAGCCCATACTCACTGGAAGGATGCCCGACTCGGTTCTTCCTCTCAGGATTTGTGTGGACAATTTTTACTTCCTGTGAATCCTTTATTGCCTAAACCATCCTTTCTGCAACACACAGCTTGGCCCGCATACCAGGAACCTGGGGGGTGAGCGGGGGGTGGGGTGGGGGAGATGGAGGCCCTAAATTAAGAAATGTTCCCTCTTTAGTTGTCAACATAAAATAAACTTTCTAGAATTTCCAGGAATTCATTAGTAATCTATGGTGAATCCTTGGCATTTCCTGGAATCATTCACTTCCACTCATCCTCCCTTCAAGCTAACTGCATCATTTAGAGAGGAATCAAACCCATTTTCCAAATATCTGATGTTGTGAGTCTTCTACATTCTATGCTTAAACGGAAATATTGACTAACTGTCCCATACATGGTCCCCGGTCTCGCTGGCCTTGGTTTGGACCTTCTAAAGGAATCTCCCATCTAGAATCTTTAAACTGGACAGTTGTGACCCCGATTCCCAGTTCCATATTCTGGGCTCCACATACACTGCCCAACATACAGATTGGCATTGGGTTTGAGAACTCTCTTGGAACTGGCCAACTTCTCCCCAGCAGTAGTTAACCCAGGCCCAAATCAGATCTCCTGAGCTGCCATCAACCTCAAGCTGACCCTTTGTGTCTACGCTCACCTTAAAGCCAGTACTGTGTTGGTATGCAGGATTGAGGTGCGGTGAAATAGGCCTGGGCCAAAAGCATCTGGAATAACTCCCCCACCCCATTTCCCTGGCAGTTGGTTACCATTTGGGTTCAAGGAGATGATCTTTGTGAGTGACCAACCAAAGCTAGGCATGACATGCGATTTCTCTCACTTGGACATTCACATACATTTTCTAAAAGTCCTTACATACCCCCAGAACCAAAAGCCTCATGTCCCAGGAAAATAAATACATCTACCCCCTCCCCCCGACACAGCCACTCACACACACTCACAAATAAGTCACGGAGGAGTATCACCACACGGGAAAGGGATTACGTTAATGAAACGCTAAACCAAGGATCGGTGTCCATTTGCTCATTCTTCTTAGGATTAAGCTGAAAGCGGTTTATCTGCCGCTAGTCGCTCAGGGATAGATCTTGGCTTTACTTTTGAAAGAGATTCTTGGCACAGTTTCATTGTTAGGGATACAGGATCCAAGACAAAAAAGAAATTGTCCTGAAGGAGTATAAAAGAGTTATGGTCCTCAGATCTTTATCTGTCTTAATGTTTGGAAAACTTGCTCCGTGAGCAATAACATGAGGCTGGGGAAGAAGGACGGGCAGGAAGGGGAAGCCGAGAGAGCCGCCAGGAAGCGGGGGGCGAGCCCCTCTTCTCTTTTTCTTAGGGGAATACAATTAGAGAAGCGCTATAAATACACGAGCGTAAATACACAGTGTGTCTGAGCCAGAGTGGGGCGGTGCTGAGTCCATATGGCTCATGTGTGAGGGACAGTTGAAATTCGTTCCTGGAAATTTCGTGAAGATGAATAAAGTTACTGCGCTTAGCATGGCGTTGGTCCCTAACATGGGCTTCCCCAAGTTGTATCAGGTCTCCGTCTCTGCCGATTTCCACCGAACCAGCAGAGCGAGTACCAACTTCTCTTGATTTCCACTTTTCAACATTAAACTGAGGTGTGCCTCGTGGTGACGACAGCTCTGAACCCAAGGCCACGCGGATAACCTTGCAGGTCTCGGTGGCGCATCCCCCTGGATTCGTCTTTATGTGGAGGTCTTCATTTATGCCTTTCCTCTTGGCTCTTGGTCCAAACCCGGTCCCTGTAAACTACACAACATGGCTGTTTATATTTCACTTTTTAGAATCAGAGTAAAGGCAGGGCGCCTGGGTGGTTTAATTGGTTAAGCAGCTGACTTCGCCTCAGGTCACGATCCGGGTGTCCTGGGATCAAGCCCTGTATCGGGATCCCCGCTCAGTGGGGAGTCTGCTTCTCCAACCACCTTCTCACCCTCACCCCAGTCATGCTTGATCTCAAACAAATAAATAATTAAGAATCTCAAAAGGAAAAAAAAAAAAGAATCAGAGTCAAGGCAACAGCCATCTTAGACATTTGCTTTTTCAATATAGACGTCATAAATACGCACTCCCTCTTGTGTTTGCTTGCTTTTCGCCCGGGGCTTGTCGCTGTCCAGATGTGTGAAGAGTATGCTTAAGGGGAAAATTATTACTAAAAAGAGACTTCGTGTCGATTTTTTCCGACACCTGATGGATAAAGTGCTCAGACTGCATTAAAATCAGTTCGATCGGGACGCCTGGGTGGCTCAGTTGGTTAAGCGGCTGCCTTCGGCTCAGGTCATGATCCCAGTGTCCTGGGATCGATTCCCACATCGGGCTCCTTGCTCGGCAGGGAGCCTGCTTCTCCCTGTGCCTCTGCCTGCCTCTCTGTCTGCCTGTGCTCTCTCTCCCTCTCTAACTAATAAAAGAAAAAAATCTAAAATCAGTTCGATCATTTATCAAAATTATTGAGTCCATAATATATACTAGACACCATCTTGGGCACTGGGCACAATGCAGCAAATAAAATAGGACAGAAATCTCTGTTTGCCTGAAATTTACATTCTAGTGGTGACATAGGGAAAGATGAAAGAAGGGAAGTGGATAGGGAACACCAGTGTTCATGGGAATAGGGCCATTTTTATCGAGGTCAGTCCCCAGAAGCAATGTTTGCAGAGATGTTTGAGCAAAGAACAGAAGGAGAAGGGTAAGACAAGTGGATGTGTGGGGCAGCAGATTGCTGGAAAAGGAAGTAGCGAGTATGAAAGCCATGCAGTAGAAGGCTTCTGGGGACACAGAGGCCAGGGGGGGCTGCAGGAAGTGAGGGAGGAGAGGAAGTAGTGAAATAATAATTAATATTTCAAAAAAGTGTTTTTTCTCATTGTGATTCTTAACCAAATTACTTTTCTAATTTTTCCTTCTCATTCCTGACAAGATAAATGACTTGAGGAGTCGGCTGTATTAGCACTAGAAATATTAAAAATTATAATAAGGGTGTGCTATCTGATCTGCTTTCCTGTATTACATTGTGTATTACAGTGTATTACATGACATTGATTATTATCCTAATCACGATAATTTCCACTGTGATCACCAGTAACACGGTGGCTCCACGGTCTACATCGCCTCATTTGACCCTGCTATAATGCCTGGATAACTGTTATTTCCCATTTTGCCGACTGAGAAATTTTTCAGACTCATTAGGTGACTTGCCTAAAATGGCTCAGCCAGTAAATCCTGGTGGATTGTGGGCTAGAAATTCATTGTTATTTTTGCTCGGTACTACATACTGCTTCAATGCCCACAGCATTCTGTATACCTGGTCAGAATATCTTTACCTTCTATAATTGTTCCTTTCAAGAGGAAAGATTTATAGCTGGAAAAGATTGGTTTACCAAATAAGGAAAAAGTAAACTAAAAGACGACATTTATTTCAGTGTTCTAGTTCATAGGGAAAAATGAGAAACAACCTGCAGGTCCAATAATGAGAAATGGAGAAGGATGGTAGGCCAGGTAATGGCCAGCTGACGAGGTCTGCGTCCTAATTCCTGGGACCTGTGAATGTCCCCTCACATGGCAGAGGGGCGAGGGGCTGGGCTGGATTAAGGCCATGGGTGGATTTAAGATTACTAATCAGGAGATGATTGAGCGGCCTGCTACAGGCATGAATGTCCTTAAAAGTAGAAGCAGAAGAAAAGCACAGAGAGAGGCCATGGTGCTGGCTTTGAAGATGGACAAAGGGCCACAAACTGAGGAATCCAGGTGGCTTTTAGAAGCTGCAGAGGGCAAGGAAATATTTCTGGAGCCTCCAGAAGGAACACAGCCTTGCAGACTCCTGGGCTTCAGCCTGGTGAGACCCAAGTTGGACTACTGAGTTGTCAGATAATAAGTCCGTGTGTTTTTGTTGTTTGTTTGTTTTTTAAGATTTTATATATTTATTTATTTGGGAGAGAGGGAGAGAGAGAGAGAATGAGCATCGGGGGCAGGAGAAGGAGAAGCAGGCTCCCTGCATAGCAGGAAGCCTGACGCAGAACTTGATCCTAGGACCCTGGGATCATGACCTGAGCCGAAGGCAGACACTTAACTGAGCCCCCAGGCGCCCCAAATCCATGTGGTTTAAGCTGTTTTATTTGTGCTAATTTGTTACAGCAACGATAGAAAACTAATTAGTCAATAAGGACTGTGTACTTAAGGGTCTGTCATGCACGCATTTCAATATGTCTGAGGTCTAGGTGGTAACACGGAAAATTTTTAGGGTCTACATTTAAAAAGCATCACACAGACATGTACACACAGGGTGGTTAAAATTACACTTGAAAAACAGATAAAAACTAGCTCAGTGGATGAAAAATCTGGGAGAAAATTGGCAAAAATGTGAAAAATGGGTAACGTGGGTGGTGAAATGATGCCAATTCAATTTTCTTTCAAATTTTATATATGTTTCAAATTTCCTTTACCGGCTTGTATGGAGAAAATACGAAAGTGAAGTTTTAGGCTGATTTATGAGAGTAAAACTCTCATTCAGAAAACTGTAGTGATGTATGTTGCCCGGACAGGGCACTATCCATCATTACATCTGTGGGGAAACAGTATTCTCTCCTATTTTATCTAGGAAGCCATATGGAGAAACAGTTATCATTTTAGCAGCTGGTACCAGAATTTCTAGGTAGAGAGAGACCTGCCTTAATTGAGAAGTTGAAAGAAAGCTTTGTCAAGGTCACGGGCGAGCAGGCAGCCCTCAGGCCTTTGTGTTGGGCTAATGCTCACATTGCACAGTGGAGAATGAGCTGGAGGAGCAGGGGACGGAGGCTGTTTGGGGATGGGGTCCGAAGAAGGTGGGGTTGGCAGAAGATCTTTGAAGGGAATCACACGCCCGCAGTGTGTGTTCAGAGGAATTCGGTGTGTTGTAGATCGGGTAGCTCCTCGTCGCCCCAGATCTTCAGCGAAACTGAAACTTACCCACACTGGATTGGATTTCAGGGGGAAAGGCTACTAGGATGTGTGTGGCCTGTGTAGATGGGGAGAGAGCTGAGATCTGAAACACACAGGCCTTCCAAATGAGGTCAGACATCCATTGGTGGTGTGCCTACCCTGTGCCTTCAACTTGGCTTGGTCACCAGTGCCGCTGAGCGGGGGTGTCTCCCCTTCTCAGGGTAACTCCCGGGCCTCCCGTCCCACACGGTACAGGACAAAGTAGCAAGTGTTTACAGAGCTATTTCACTGCCTCGAGTTGCATTTCCTATGTAAAGCCATCTTAGAAACCAGCCATTGGATTACCTGGGATTTGTGCCAGCTTGTTGCAAAGCAACCATTCATGGGGTCCCCTAAGACCCCAAGCTCCCCACTACTGTTCCCCAGGCACCAAGCTGCCATTCATTCTCCAGCTTCAGATGGTTGCAGGGCCAGGAACCTGCTGTTATTCTGAGGAGTCATGGCGCTCGGGCTGTATTCAGAAGGCCAGAAGGTGCTGGGAGGGGGAGGCTGTTAGAGAATCCACTGAGGACTGTAGAGCTCCCAGGGTCCTCTTGAGAGCTGAACAAACTCAGCTCCCCTAGACACTCCAGAAACAGTTCAGAACTCCTGAGGCGCCCATGGCTGAAAACAAGGAGCCTTCACTAGAGATCCCTTGGGTCAAATCCGTCTTTGTTCACACTGGTCTCTCTAGAGTGGCAATGGCTTCTTAGGTTTTCTCCAGTCCTGTTTGGAGGGTTCAATGCCCCAGAACTCGCCTGGGATCAGATGGTGTCCCAGAGGCCTAGTGTCTGCAGAGGATGGCCAAACTTGTTGCCAAAAATGTGGGGAAGTAGCAATGGTGATGCCAGTGTGTGTGTGTGTGTGTGTGTGTGTGTGTGTGTGTGTTCACGAGCACGCACATGTACACACTTAGGCCTACGTGTGCCTGTTGTGCAGATAGCGGCAGATCCAGATTTTGTGGGCCTGAGACATGATTTTGAGGGCACTTTTTTAGAAAAAAAGAACACAAGGTGACAAATTCAAGATTAAGTATAAAAAGTCAAATGCATATTTAGAATGAGAAAAAAGATTGCAACAAATGATAAATATCACAAAAACCTCACAAATACCAAAAGCATCACAAAATCTGGTAAAATAACATATGTTAATGAACTCCCTGGCACACCTCTGACCTCTATGATATTTTTCCTACATTTTTTAGCTGCATTTTCTTTGATCAGCTCTTCAAATGACAACGCTTTTTTTTTTTTAAGGTTTTATTTATTTATTTGACAGAGCATACACATGTGCACACACATGTTGGGGGGAAGGGGCAGAGGGAGAGGGAGAAGCAGACCCCTGCACTAAGCAGGGAGCCTGTTGCGGGGCCTGAGGTGGGGCTCGATCCCAGGACCTCGAGATCATGACCTGAGCAGAAGGCAGATGCTTAACTGACTGAGCCACCGAGGTGTCCCAACAATGCTTTTGTAATGTTTTCTGTAACAGGAAGTGAAAGACTTTCCTTTATCTAGCATGACTGATTTTTTAAAAATTATTGATAATATAGAAATGGATTTCCAACTTCCCAATTCATTTTCAAGTTGAAATGAAATTAGGTCATATTTCATTGCCAAAAATGTCACTTAAATTTTTAGAATCTGTTGCCAAGCTTGGAAGACCTATCAAGTTTCTTGCATGTATGAGCTCTCGGATTTCAGGGCATTTAAGTTTCCTTACACAGGAACTAACCTTAAACATTCTTTGAACTGATGACCCTCATTATACAATGTATCACCACTGATGGCCTTGTTTACTGTTAATCATTGTCGTTATCAGTATTTCTTATCAAATTGACGAGAAATTCCATTTTCTTCTTCTGTGTTTATATGATTCACTTTTTTTTTCACAAACTGGATTAGCGAACAATCCAAGGGCCTATTCACTGCTCCTCTTCAAAATTTATTTCTTCCTCTTCATGTATTATTGATTTTGTTAGGATCTAAAAGGATCCTTCAATTGTAATTCCTTTCTCTGTATCAGTATAACATCTTTTTTTTTTTTTTTAAAGATTTTATTCATTTGACAGACAGAGATCACAAGTAGGCAGAGAGGCAGGCAGAGAGAGGAGGAAGCAGGCTCTCCGCGGAGCAGAGAGCCCGACGTGGGGCTCGATCCCAGCACCCTGGGATCACGACCTGAGCCGAAGGCAGAGGCTTTAACCCACTGAGCCACCCAGGCGCCCCTGTATCAGTGTCATTCCTATTGATTTCAAATATATGTCATATACATGGTATATTTTTGTATTGATTTCATATATATTGTACTCATACAGTGAAATTATATATATGAGAGGTATGTAGTGAAATCTATATCACATGAAAGTATATTTCATAGATTTGAAAATAAATGTGTGACACGTTTCGTACGCACATAAAATTTCACGGGGTAACGAGGTTGTCAGTGTCTACGCTGAGCTGCCATAGTCTGCTGCGGATCAGGGGGGGGCTTCCGTTTCAACTTGAGGTTACCGAGAACGAAGTCTCCTACTTGTAAGTCATCTCACCTCATGACTGGAAGGTTTTCCACAGACCAGCTTCTGGCTTTTCTGCATTTCAAAGTTGCTTTCTCCTCTACCCCATACTTCTGGTGTTTCTAGGCATGACAGCACACGTTAATACTTTGGGCCTCTGGCCCTAAATGTCATGAATCCAGGTCAGTCAGGCCAGGAGAAGATAGAAAGTACTCCTGAAAGCCATTCCTACATCAGGGTGACTAGAAATAACTTGGGTATAAAATACAAATATTTCCCACTAACCCCACTCTCTCTTAAGTCAGGTTTCAAAAATTCCATGGCCATCTCCAGTGCCACCCAATACAAGGGCGGGGAATCAGAGTGGAAAGAGACAGTAGACTTAACTAATTGTGGGTGAAATGTATTACTTTTGCAAATTTTACCACAACACGTGAACATGTGGAGATGTTGCCTTGGAGGGGGCCCAGGTGTGCTGTGGAGCCTTTAAGCTGCATTCGTTTCCTGATCGATCCACTTCAGGGAACAAGAGTAGGTAACTGGATGATGCATTCTACTAGAACCTTCTCTATCCCCTACTGTTGAAGCTACCTGTGGTTTTATATATGCACATATTTTAATTATATACTCATACACCCCATATCTCTTTCACTCATTGTTCCAACATTTCCAATGGAAACAGGTATGTTAGAACCAGAGTTCAAAGCAATCTATTACAGGGGGGCCTGGGTGGCTCAGTGGGTAAAGCCTCTGCCTTCAGCTTAGGTCATGATCCCGGAGTCCTGGGATTGAGCCCCGCTTCCGGCTCGTGCTCAGCAGGGAGCCTGCTTCCCCCCTCTCCCTCTGATCCTCCCTCCTGCTCACGCTTGCTCTCTCTCCCAAACAAATAAATAAAATCTTTTAAAAAATGTTTAAAGCCATCTATTACAAACAGAAACAATTTTTAACAGTTATTTTTCCCAAATGAAGGAAGAATCATACTTTCAAGTTGAGAAAGAAATTTTCATGTGGCAATTTCACTAAAGCTAATACTTTGCCAGGAATATAGGAGACTTTAAAAGAAATAAAATTATTCCTGCACTACCACAATGATAAAAGTTTCCGTCTATTATGGAAACAAAACTTCTAATAAAGAGTAAAACAAGCCACCAGAAAGTTGTTTAAAAGGCTTTATTCTTTTGACTAACAGAGCTTGCCATTTGAATAAGATTCATGTTTTCTTACAAATCCCATCTACAAAGCTTTATAGAATGAATCTAGATTTATTAATCATCTCTATATCTTTCATCAGTAGCCTGAAAAATCTTAATAAAGACGCTACTGATATTAGAAGATCCATCGCAAGAAGAAAGACTCTTTGTGTAGATTCATACAAGGGAAAAAATAAATCTGTGTCCTCTTGATTCTTAGTGAATTCTTTCTAGTGTGTGTGTGTGTGTGTGTGTTTCTCTTACACACAACCCAAACAAACACTTCCTTTTGCAAATATTATGATTATCATTATCTTTGTAGCACCAGGGGAATTTTCGGCATGCTAAAAATAATTTCAATTCTATGGAGTCCAAATGTTTTTAGTTACTGCTGCGCCAACAGTGGGTTTCACATCAGATCCATTTTTAAATACTATTAAAGACTCAGAAAATGATAAAAATATGAACAGTGCTTTCAAAATTAGGATAACTAAACCTGATTAAAATCAACTTCTATCCTAGCGAAAGGATAAAATCCTAGTGTTCATGGTTGAGCTCCAAGGCCTGATAAAAACCTGTTTCCTTTCTCTCATCCTCATCTTCTGTTTGCTTCCTTTCTCACTGTCTTTTTTTATGTCCCACTTTAACAGTCTCTAGGACTGGCTTCAGCCCCAGCACTTAACCCCTTGTCTGCCAGCCTTCATCAGAAATCTTCAACCTAGGAATAAGGAGCCAGGAAGGCTCGAGGCAAAAGGTCCACTTTAACCCCATTTATTCTTTTCCAACCCCAAAACCCCCGACGTTGCATCTCCACTTCCTCATATCAGGGAGATCATATGATAGTTGTCTTTCTCCGATTGACTTATTTCACTAAGCATAATACCCTCTAGTTCCATCCATGTTGTTGCAAATGGCAAGATTTCATTTCTTTTGGTGGCTGCATAGTATTCCATTGTATATATATCCCACATCTTCTTTATCCATTCATCTGTTGATGGACATCTAGGTTCTTTCCATAGTTTGGCTATTGTGGACATTGCTGCTATAAACATTCGGGTGCACGTGCCCCTTCGGATCACTATGTTTGTATCTTTAGGGTAAATACCCAATAGTGCAATTGCTGGGTCATAGGGTAGCTCTATTTTCAGCTTTTTGAGGAATCTCCCTGCTGTTTTCCAGAGTGGTTGCACCAGCTTGCATTCCCACCAACAGTGTAGGAGGGTTCCCCTTTCTCCGCATCCTCGCCAGCATCTGTCATTTCCTGACTTGTTAATTTTAGCCATCCTGATTGGTGTTATGGACATTGGGGAGGGTATGTGCTATGGTGAGTGCTGTGAAATGTGTAAACCTGGCGATTCACAGACCTGTGCCCCTGGGGATAAAAATACATTATATGTTTATTAAAAATTTTAAAAATTAATTTTAAAAAAGGTCCACATTAAGGCAAGTGATTTCCTTCTTGTTTTCTTCCCAAGTGACCCACTGCTGAGTTTAGATTTTTGTATAACTGGATGAACATTTCCTCTCTCACCTGTACACAGTTTATGATAGAGATAAGCAATTTGTTTTATTACCACCTTCAACCAGGCAAAATTAACTTTTTCAGTTGGATTCATTTTGCTTATCAATACCACAGTGAAGACTAGTAACTGAAGTCTAAAAATTGCTCAATTCTTATGAAAAGCTTGAGCCATTGCTGACGTTAGATATCCATGAGACCTAGGGGAAGGACCTTTGCGGTAACTGATAGAGTACATTAGTTGTTGCTGCATAAAGATAGTTCAGGGGTTTACAACAATTATCTGTTTCTTTGTGCATTGCTCTGGGGGTCAGCTACAGTTTGGTGGCACTCTTCTGGGATTGGGGCAGGCTGGTTTTAGGTCTGTTCCATGTGTTTCTTCAATTTCCTTGAACCAGAGCTAGTTGAGGCATATTTTTCTCGTGGGAAATCACAGGGGCCTAAGAGGTCAAGCGCAACCGTACATGTGCCCTTAACACTTGAAAGTCCACTCAAGTTTGTGAGCTTTCCGCTGGCTAAGCCCAAACTCAGAGGCCAGGGACACAGACTCAGCCTCCTCTATGGCAATGCTAGACCACGTGGCACAGAACAGAGAGAAGAATTAGAGACAGTGACCGCTGACCATTATTTTCTGTGACTTGATGTTCCCATTTGTTAAGTAAAACAAAACACAACAAAAACGGAACACTCTACCTCCTAGAGTTGTAAGGATTAACGTACTTAGAACAGTGCCTGGCACACACATTTTAAAAAACAAAAACTTTAAAAAAAGATTTATTTGTTTACTTTAGAGAGGTTGGGGAGGATGAGTGGGTCAGAGGGGGAGAGAGAGAGAGTCTTAAGCAGGCTCCACTCTGACCAGAGCAGAGCCCGACTTGGGGTTTGATCCCATGACCCCTGAGATCATGACCTGAGCCAAAACCAAGAGTTGGGCACTCAACCGAATGCATCACCTAGGTGCCCCACACCCCCCAAAACTTAATAAAGTTAGTTATTGTTGTTGTCATGTCCCAATTATCCAATAAGAAGGAGAAGTTAATTCTTATGAATAGCCGTGTCTTCAACCATTATGCAGTTATCAAAAATAGCTGTGAAGAGATGCAATAATTTGGGGAAATGTTTCTGTTTTAATAGTAAGTGAAAAAAGTGGGATGTACAAAAACATGTGGATAATGTCATCCCAACAATGTAAAAAAATCTATATGAATCAAAGATTTAAAGGAAATACATCAATCATTAAATTGGCTGATTCTGGGTGGTGATGGTTTTTTACTTTCTAGTTTTCTATATTTCCCAATTTTCTTTCTTTCTTTTTTTTTTTAAAGACTTTATTTATTTATTTGACAGAGAAATAGAGAGAGCCAGAGAGTATGAGCAGCAGGGAATGGCAGAGGGAGAGGAAGAAGCAGGGTCCCTGCAGAGCAAGGAGCCCAATACGGGACTCGATCCCAGCACCCTGGGATCATGACCTGAGCCGAAGGCAGATGCTTAACCGACTGAGCCCCCCAGGTACCCCCATACCTCCCAATTTTCTATAATAACATGTATTTTTCTCTAATAACAGTAACTTTGGAAAACATTGTTAAAAATAGAGAGGGTGCCTGGGTGGCTCGGTTGATTAAGCTTCCAACTCTTGGTTTCAGCTCAGGCTGTGATCTCAGGGTCTTGAGATCAAACTCCACATGGTGCTCTGCGCTCAGCAAGGAGTCTACTTGGGATTCTTGCCCTCTTCCTCTTCCTCTCTCCTTCTGCCCTTCCCCCCATGCATGCTCTCTTTCTCTCTCTCTCTCTCTCAAATAAACACATAAACACATACATAATTAACTAATTAAAATCTTTAAAAATAAAATAAATAAAAACAAAGAGACCTAGAGTTTGAGCCATTATATGAGCATCTGATCCCGGCCATTAATTCTTTGTTTTGTGTTTTGGGGTAATTCTTGAGCTCTATGAATTCTTTCATCTTTTTGCCATGGACCAATACTATTAGTTTGATTGTTCAGTTTTTCAAATAATCCGGCTCCTTTCCTTTTACATCTGGCTTTGGATTATTTCAAAGGTTAAATGAGGCACTTTCCATGTTTGGAAGAATACACAGCAGATGTTGGGGATGCTGTAAACTTAAGAATGCAAGGAGATGAAACTTCCCGTAATAACACAATTCATCCAAACACCTGATAAGTTCCGGGGGGATAGCTATAAATATTAATAGGTTATCTTTACATTTTTTTGTCTGTTTTAATTATTTGCCTTTTTCTTGAGTCTTCGTGAATAATGGTACCAACTGCGAGCCTGACCTTTATAGAAAAATGCTATGCTACTGTAATTATATTTTAGATATACAATATTATTTGAAAAGTCACCTCAGTACTATTCAGACATACTGTATTATGTCCGGGAATAAGATCTTTGACGAATGCAAACTCTTCTGATTACTCGTTACGTTTAGTATAGATAGGTTGGCTGTGTGCATATTTTTAGCTCCATTAGATAATACCTTTAGATAATACCTTCAGTATTTTCTAAAATCCAAAGTCTGCTTATATGGTAGCTTGAAAATATGTCTACCAGTTCTTTGGGATTGTTTCCTTAAGAGGTTGAGTCTAAATCCTCTCCCCTTGAGTGTGGGCTCTATTTATGACTCAACTCTAACACGTAGAATGTGACTAACGTGATGGTATGGGACTTCCTAGACTAGAAGATAGAAGTGTGGCCTCGTTCTTTCTTTGATCACTCATTCTCAGGGAAGCCAGCCGCCATGTTGTGAGAACACTCAAACAGCCCTACGGGGAGGCCCACTCAGCAAGGCCCAGAGTGTGCACATGTGTGCACACCATCTTGGAAGCAGATTCATCGGCCTAAGTCAAGCCTTCAGATGACCACAGCCTTGCCCATGTCCTAATTACAAAGCCTCAAGAGACCGTGAGTGGGAATCTCCCAGGTCAGCTGCTCCCAAATTCCTATTCCACAGAAACTGTGAGGTGTTAAACGCCGATTGCTTTGAGCCACTGTTTTGGAGTAACCTGTTAGCACCAATAGATAAGTAAACCAGCTTACCACATAACTTGACTGCCGGAAAACTCTCCTGAAAGATTTTACGTCTACCCCATGTAGTGCCTACCATAAAGAGGGTCTGAACTTCATGGTAGGTTTATAGTGGTGAGAAAAACTCACCCAGGGAGCACCTGGGAGGCTCAGATGGTGAAGCATCTGCCTTCGGTTCAGGTCATGATCCCGGGGTCCTGTGATCGAGTCCCGTATTAGGCTCCTTGCACACGTGTGGGGAGCCTGCTTCTCCCTCTCCTTCTACTACTCCCCCTGCTTGTGTTCTCTTGCTCTCTCTGGCTAAAAAATCAAAGAAACCCTGAAAAAAAAAAAAAAAAAACGGAATCTGCTCTGGGGCAGCTTATCTTTGAATTCCACAAACGTGGAGTGAAAGAAAAGGAGCCAAACCTTTGTGACGTTGAGGAAGTTACTTAATATCACTTGCCCTTGATTTAGGAAACAGAGGATAATGTTTACTTTGCATCATTGTGAGGTTGAGAAATGATTCTAAAGTACCTAGCACAAGTTGTCACTCAGAAGTGCTTGCTGTTATTAGTACAGAGGTGATTTTTAAAGCCAGGTTTTGGTTGTTGGTTTTTTTTCAGACTTCAGGTTAGAGCCCCTGCCTGATCCCAAAAATGTCTAATCATTGCATGAGTGTGGAAAGCACCACGGTCACTACTAGTTTTGAAAAGTTAGCAACTTTGCCAGGAAGAGCTCTCCACTGTCTTTCTCAAAACTGTTGGGTTGAAAACCTCTCAGGGAAATGATGGTGCCATGGTTCATTTTTTGTTTTAAAGATCTTATTCATTTATTTAACGGATAGAGACACAGCGAGGGAGGGAACACAAGCACGGGGAGTGGGAGAGGGAGATGTAGGCTTCCCGGAGCAGGGAGCCTGATGAGGGGCTGGATCCCGGGACCCCGGGGCCACGACCCCAGCCAAAGGCAGACGCTTAACGACTGAGCCACCCAGGCGCCCCGGTGCCATGGTTTAGATTTGACTCAGTACCTCTTAGCAGCTGGTTATAAATATATCGTCTCATTACGAATCATTTCAAACAATAAATAAGCCAAGTTTACTAAATGCCATCAGCCACTTTGTTGAAAGGTAGAGGAATATTTCTCCTGCTGGACCACGCGTGTGACATTTTATTCCAAAGCAATCCTTTCATCATTTAGATAAGCACTTATACACCGTCACATAATTTAATCCAAAATGGCATGGGTTCCTCCTTTCCTTAATTACACTGTGGCTTCAACTCCATCTCTTCAATTATGATTTCTTAAGCTGTGGAGACAAGGAGATCTGACACATACTCACTTTATCCTCCTCTGCTCTAATATTCTGGGAATTATCAAGAGAAAAACCTCAGAACCTACAGTTCAGGTAGCCGATCAGTGATTTTAAGAGCCCAAATCTAGATAATCGATGTGCGAGGTGAAGAAGGAACTAGATGACGACGAACGAGACAGTCGCTTCTGACCAGAGAGCAGCTCCCTCCCTGGCTGCCATTTCCTTATATGCAGGATGGGAGCCCCTGGATTGCTCTGTTGTTATGGCAACCACCACTGTATATCACACTAGAATCTGGCATTGAAATGTACTAGAAGCACAAAGCATACATTTTTCATATTTTTCCAAGTTCTTTTTTCATGGTTTCATGGAGCAATCCAAAATGAAACATTTATTGGAGCTTTAAAAATCATGAATCCATCATCTCCCACTCTGAGATTTACAACTACCTTCTATGACTGTAATGGCGATTCCCCACCAAACGGATCCAATACCTTTCAAACCACTGGACTCTGTTCTCAAAGAAACAAGGGGGAAGAGATTGCCCTTGGCCATCTTCTGTGAAGCTCACCTACATCGCTCCCTGATAGAAGCAAAATTAGTCTTCAAATTCCAAACTGCCAAGAGAGATGATGTGGGGAGATTTTAAATGAGGAGTGACATTTTTGCCTCTGTTCTACCAGGAATGGGTCAATGTTGAAATTCTCAAGGTGCTCTGTTTAATTCCTACGGTAAAGTCAGAAGCTTCTTGAACAAAGACTAGTTGCTTCTCTCAGGACAGCCACTAGCTACTTCTGATTGCTACTTCAATGAGACACACTGTTATTATCAGAATTGCTGGCATTCAAATAGTGCGGAGAAGGCTGTAGATTATAGTTAGATACGGAGCACTGAAACTGATTAAAAAAGAAAAAAAAAACTTTTAGTAACCTAATTCAGGAACTACCAAGGATGCCTCCTAGAAAGAAATTTGCATTAAATGTTCAGATCAAGAGAAAGACCGACATCCATTTAGCTGACATATTTAATCTACAACATTATTCCTCTTTCTCTAGGGAAAAGATTATATAACCGAAAACATCATAACGAATGGAAGTAGGACACAGGAAAACCCTGTTGTCGAGTACATTGCTGACCTGATGTGAGTACTTGCGAACATTTCTTAGCTGCAAACTTCACAGCCGTTTTCAACATTAATATTGTCATAATAGTCATTGCCAAGACTTTTGTAAAGAACTCAAAGATTTGGAGTTGGCAATCTGCTTTTTCAATATTGGAGATAATCCGCTGGTTACAGCATCCTTACCTTATTATTTTTTCCATGGAAAGGCAGTCGTCTGGACAATCTCATCAGAATACAGCTTGAGAGGAAGGAAAGATTTTCTGTTAATAGCTAAACAGCCCTAGGATCGCATTTATAAACTTTGGAAATGGGAATAAAAGTAAAGGTTGAGTGAATTAAAATGTCCGAGAGCCAGAAAGGAAGACAGGATGGAGGGGAGGATGTCATCCGATTTATTTTGCCTCCATTCAACTATATAAGCAAACTCCAGCCGCTCAGAGGCCTCATTAAGGAAATACCCCCAACTAGAGGCCCTAGAGAATGGGACTAGGCCACAGCAAATCCCAATCGGGCCACTGTCCAGGAAGCTCCTGACCTCGTCAGTTTCTGGAATGAGTATGCGGCATCGTCAGAGAAAAACGCCCTCTGCCTCTACAGCTAGCATCTGACTTTCCTCTTGAGGACTCACGTCAATCAAGCTCCTGATTAAACAGTTTCTGCATTCCTGCTCGGTCTATTAAACCAGGGACTGTGTTCTTGGTACCGGGGCACCCAACCGTGATGCCAAATCACCGCGGATCAAGGCACACCCTGGACAGGGTATACTAGGATATTTTCATCATGGCTAAAAGTTCTGTTCTAGGTGCAAAGTAAGCGTTGAAAATTAATCAAGATTAATTAATCATGATTGTGTTGGCTTTAGAAAGATTTCTTGGGATAACAGGCAAGCTTCAGATGCTTTAAATTCTAGGACATCTTAGAAATGAAACATAAAATGCTTTGGTGGCGAAGGGAAAAAGATTAATAAGGAAATAAAGGCTGCCTCTAGTCATAGAGCCTATGGAATCTTTTTCAAATTAAAAAAAAAATAATGTTTTCAATGAAAATGCTGGCTCTACCGCATACCAGAGGCTGTGCTAGGCATGCATTCAAAACCAAAGAGATACGCATCTTAGCCTCATGGTGTGCTCTAAGAAGGTCAAACAACGAGATATGAATGAGCAATATGGTTGATCAAATCACACAGGCGTGTGTGCACTCCGGGTGTACAGAGCTTCCCTGGACCCCTTCGCAGGAAGGGGGCTTTGACACTGCGGCTTTTGGGAATGTTCCCTACTAATTGCTCTCAGCTGACGCCCTCCCCAGCAGAGGAGCACACTGGCTTAGCCCTGTTTTTGCATAGTAAACCTATCCAAAGAGAAAATGAAGGATTTCCTCCCTTCTCTGTGACCGCTCAGAATTTTCAGGAGACAGAAGCCACTGGGCAGTCAAAAGCGCAAAGAGAAAATTCAAGGGAAGCAGTGCTTAATGTTTAAGAGAGGGAGGTCATACCAAAGCAGGTTTTCCTTATTCAATGTACCTGATTTTGTGATGTTTGGGGCTTGGGATTACAAAGGAAACAGAGTTTAGAGATATAGTGAGTTCAGAAGGAAAATCCAGTGTTGGCTAGAAAGAGATTGGAGACTCAGCCAGGGCGGATGGGACAAGGCACTGTTATCCCTGTGATGGAAGAAGGTCTTCCTTTCTTTCTTTTTAAGATTTTATTTATTTATCAAAGAGAGCGCACAAGCAAGGGGAGCAGCAGGCAGAGAGAGAAGCAGGGTCCCCACTGAGCAAGGAGCCCGATGCGGGACTTGATCCGAAGACTCTGGGATGACCTGAGCCGAAGTCAGACGCTTAACTGACTGAGCCACTCCTTTGGTATTTTACTGTATTTTTGCTTATCCTAGAGTTTTGATTTCTGGTTTGAGCCAGTTCTGCATTAAATTCAGGAATGTCCTCTCTGCAGTTTTCTCCCCCTCCACCTGCGTGGGAAGAATAAAACCCACAGATAACTCAAAGTCTTTTGACTGGAGGGAAAAATCATGCAGTTCCTTGCGGTTCAGAAAGTGTGGCGCCTGGACCAGCCGCCTGGGCCGCCTGTGGGGGCTTGCTGGGAACGCGCGCTTTCAGGCCGGACTCCGGACTCCGGACTCGCAGTCCCCCGAGCTCCGTGCGCACAGTCGGGTCTGAGAAGCAGCGCTCCGATTCGGTGGTCCTCCAAGCTGAATGTTCAGCAGAGTCAGAGGAACGCAGGATGACCTGTTGCACTGCACATGGCGGGGAGCACCCCCAGACGTTCTGATTGAGTAGGTCTGAGCTGGGGCCCAAGAATGTGCGTTTCCAGCCCATTCCCAGGCGCCGCTGGTGCCGCTACCCCGGGGCCCCGCCCTCTGGCCGGCACAGCTGGAGCTCCTTGTGCTCACTGAGTGGGGGACCCCGGTTCCTCTCCGCGGCTCACCAGCTACGGCGGCCGGACGCCCTCCTGACCTCTCCCAGCCCAAGCTGCTTTTCCTGTTCCACGGAACGGTGCTAACTTCGTCGCGAGAACTCCAAGACGTCTTGAAGCGCCAAGCACCTCCCCCAAGCCCGGCCACAGAATATGCTCTTTCACACTGGGGTCCGCAGACCGGCAGCATCGGAGTCCCCTGCGAGCTTGGCCCAACGGCCGTGTCTGGTCGCACGACACCCTCAGGTGAGAACTATGAGTCTTAAGGTCGGAGGAAAGTTCCACAAGCCCGTGGCTCCTCTTTCCCCAGGGCCAGCCGAGGGTACTGAAGCCCCGAGAATGGGGGTTCCTAACCCCACATCGGACATCGGAAGCTTGAACCCCGAAATCGAACCCCAGTGTCCCCACTCTCCCCGATTCCAGCCGCACCCGGACGGTTTGACTCCCCCTGTGGGGCGGAGAAAGCTCGCCCCGACTCCGCGCACGTTTGCCCAGAACGCGCGTCCGCGGTGAACTCGCCCCCGACTGGGGGCTTCGCCAAGAAATCGGTACAGCCTGAGAGGACAGAAGGGTGATTGCTGCTTTTGGCTTTTTCACACGGAGGTTCTGCTTGAATCCTCGTGGGCAGGAGAGGAGTAGGAAAGAGAAGGGATGAAAGCAAAAGCCACGCAGGGTATAAAGAGTCCCGCAGGGCAAGAAAGAGTCTGGGCTGCCAAGGAGAGTAACTCGCTCACAGGGGGAAACTGGGTTCTGTTAGAACACACGGTGCAGCCGACTTCCCACCACACAAGTCAGCCCCCTCCATGTTCTGGTGTGGGATCCTTTGCGAGCAAAGTGCTGTTTGGGAATCATTACCATTTGTAGCTCTTTTATTGTGCCAGCCAAATGAATCCTTCCAGAACATTCTAACGAACCCAGCAATACGAAGTGACTTTAGCAGAGCTGGAAAGGCGGTGTTGCTTTTTTTTTTTTTTTTTTTGCATACTGATGACTAATGACGTCTGAAAAATAATCTGACAGGAAACAGAAAATAACCAAATTTATCAGATAATGAATACAGTTCTGGAAACTGTCCCTCCCCTGTAAGCGTATGGCTAATTTCGTCATCAAACTTTCTCTTCGACACTCTTGCGCTGTGACTGAAGGTGTCTGCTTTCACTTCGTTAGACCTCATGAGCCCAGACTCCTTGTTGTTTCCTTGAAGCTGCATGGACACAAATAAGCTGTCATCCCAAATAACGTGGCTGCCGGATTTACACTTCCCATTAGAGTGGAAATCAATACAGCGAGGCTCACTTTATAGCTGGAAGAAGTTCAGAGATGGGAAGTGATTTATCCAAAGTCATAGCCAGTCCAGGCTGGGGATATGCTTACAATCTAGCTCCCTAGTCTGACGCCTTTTCATATAAAACATAGACATAAAAAATCTGAGTTCCAAGGAAGACCTAGATTTCAAACATTGAGTCTTGATTTCTCTACCTAGCTAGATTTTCTCCTCCCTGACCCTTAAGCCCTGACATCTCCTGGATTTAGCACCAGGCTCATGTCCGTGAAAATAGAAGCAACTTTGGGGAAAATGGATTTCAGCTAGACCTTAATCAAAAGCCCACTTGTGAAAATTAGGCCCCCAGTTCAAGACTGGGCAGAGTCGCTTTGGATGAACCCACAACTTAACTCAGTGAATGAGGGATCTCAGAAATTTGCCTCCTCTCACGCCAATCCCCAAATACACTTCGAGATTCAGTGCGATGGGAAAAATCAAACAGTGCCTGCCTCTAAGCAGGAGAGGGTAGTGATTTTTGGCTGGGAAGGAAGGAGCAAGGGGGAATTTTCTGGAGGGGAAGTCCTGACCATTTTCACTGGGGTTTGGATTAGGTGTGTGGCACGTGGTTTTCAAAACACTCCAGACGGGGGGGGGGGGGGGGGGGGGGGGGGGGGGGGGGCGTGGACCAGGTTCCCCCCCCAGGGG
>ML095849.1:84573-106183 GCA_003697995.1 Taxidea taxus jeffersonii
GCGCCTGGGTGGCTCAGCCATTAAGCATCTGCCTTCGGCTCAGGTCAAGATCCTAGAGTCCTGAGATCAAGCCCCGCATCGGGCTTCCTGGTCGGCAGGAAGGCTGCTTCTCCCTCTCCCACTGCCCCTGCTTGTGTTCCCTCTCTTGCTGTGTCTCTCTCTGTCAAATAATAAATAAAATCTTTAAAAAAAAAAACAAAAACACTCCAGACAATACGCTGAAGATTTGTGTGTTTCATTCTGTGTAAATGTTAGCTATCATCACACCTTGGGTAGTGAAACAAACTCCCAGGGAAAATATTTGGGATGGTGATAGGGTTAAGAGCTAGCAGTATTGAATTTGTGTTTTTATCATCTCTGTCCTCATCCTCACCAACCACAAAATACAAAAGTCTTTAGACCACGTCTTGGAAAGGGGGTGTGGTGAGGGGGCGCATGTAGGTGAGTGGCAGTAAGAAGAAGCCAAAACCTGTATCTGAGGTACAGGATGCAGGTTCCCGGGGCGATCGTCTTTCTGCTAGCACTGCCAGACCTTTGCCTGGACTGAGCCTGCTTCCTTTAGTAGGCAGTCCTTAGATAAAAGCAATCACTAGAGTTGGGGGGGGGGCGGGGGTGGAGGGCAGGGAAGCTGAAGACTGGCAGGAACTCCATCGTGAATCCCCTGGAGGAGACCCTGCGTTGGGTGGTGGGAACTGGGCATCTCCTGTTCTCCGATGTCTTCCTCTAAGGAAATGTAGAAATGGGTCAAAAACTGGTAGGGAGGAGAGGCCCTCCTTCAGGATAAAATCCATTACATTATGGGTTTGGGAGAAATTTAAAAAGCATGTGGGTAAAGAATAAATGTTACAAAGATTGTACTGTTTGAGGGTCTTTACCCTGCTGTTCCTACTTTGAATATCACTCTCTTTCCACAGCTTACCAATGTGGTGTGTTTCTTTTATTATTATGCAGATTTCAAGCATAGAAAATACAGAGAATAATATACAAAGAGTAGTGTATCCATGAGCCAGTCTGGGAGCACTTGGCTGGCTTGGTCCATGGAACATGCAACACTTGAGTTCGTGCCCCATGTTGGGCATAGAGCCCACTTAAAGAAAAAAAGTATATTTCCATGATCCAGTCTTGTCAGATTACTATTTTTTTTTCTTTTTAAAAGATTTTCCTTTTAAGTAATGTCTACACCCAATATGGAGCTTGAACCTACCACCCCGGAGATCAAGGGTCACATGTTGCACTGACTGAGCCAGCCAGGTTCCCCCCAACCCATTACTTCTTTTTCAAGATGGCAAGTGTGTTTTACTTTGTGATCAGTGGTTATTAATAACTAAGTAGTTCAAATGAATCAAAGTTGTCCTCCTAGGAACACTTACCCTCTTGACTTTTTCCTCACCTTTATGTTATATGTACTTGGAAATAGACATTTGGACACAATAATTGGTAATTGGATACCACTCCTGTTTTCCTAAACAGATACATGTAACTGTATGAGTGACAGCTCTTAGCTTTGGTGATTTATCATTGATTGAGGTTTTTTTTTTTTTTTAACTTAATTGGACTTACTGTTAAAGTAATTGAGGCATATCTGCTTTTCTCTCTTTACAGACTCTACAGTCTGGTTGCTTTATAATTACATATTTTTCTGCTTTGTGGATATGTAATTGACATTTAACAGTGTATGAGATTAAGGTGTACAACGTGATGATTAATACACTTATATATCGTGAAATGACTACCACAGTATACACACCTGCATCACCTCACATAATTACTTTTTGTTGTTGTGAGAACACAAGAACATGTCTATTTTCTTAGCAACTTCCAAGTATGTAACTCAGGATTGTTAACTATAGTCAGCATGCTGTGCATTAGATCCCTAGAACTTATTCATCTTGTTGCTGTAAGTTCATACCCTTTGACCACCATCTCCCCGTTTTCTGCACCCCCAGCTCCTGCCCACCACCAATCTACCTTTATTTTAAAAGATTTTTAAAATTTCTTTCTTTGAAAGAGAAAGAAGAGCACACACACGAGTGAAGGGGTGGGGAAGGTGAGGAGAGGGAGAAGCAGACTCCCTGCTGAGCAGGGAGCCTGATGTGGGGCTTGATTCTAGGACCCTGGGATCATGACCTGAGCCAAAGGCAGATTTCTAACTGACTCAGCCACCCAGACGTCCCACCAGCTACTCCCTGTTTCTGAGGTTGGCTTTTTTAGATTCCACAAATAAGTGAGATCATAAAGTATTTGCTTTTCTCGGACATATTTCACTTAAGTGGTGACCTCAAGGTCCACCCATGTTGTTGCAAATGGCAGGATTTCCTTCTTTCTTGTGGCTGAATAATACTCCATTGGGCATTTTATATCCATATGGATATATATATGTATATATATATATGTATATACATATATACATATATATATACATATATATATGTATATACACATATATATATACATATATATATGTATATACATATATACACACACACACATACATACATACATAATATAATATCCATTTAGAAACATCTTTTTTTTTAAAGATTTTATTTATTTAACAGAGATCACAAGTAGACAGAGAGGCAGTCAGAGAGAGAGAGGAGGAAGCAGGCTCCCCGCCGAGCAGAGAGCCCGATGTGGGGCTCGATCCCAGGACCCTGGATCATGACCTGAGCCGAAGGCAGAGGCCCTAACCCACTGAGCCACCCAGGCACCCCTAGAAACATCTTTATCCATTCATCCATCCGGGGACACTTGAGTTGCTTCTATACCTTGGCTACTGTGAATAATGCTGAAATGAACGTAGAAATTCAGCTATCTCTTTGAGATCCTGATTTCATTTCCTTTGGATACGTACCCAGAAATGGAATTGCTGCATCGCAGAGTAGTTGTATTTTTAATTTTGTGAGAAACCTCCATACTGTTTTCCACCATAGCCGCCCCAAGCGACACTCTCACCAAGAGTGCACAAGGGTCCCTTTTCCCCACATCCTCTCCAACACGTGTTATCGCTTGTCTCTTTGATACTAGCCATTCTATCAGGGGTGATGCGGTAGCTCATTGTGGTTTTGACTTGCATTTCCCTGAGGATGAGTGAGTGACATTGAGCATCTTTTCATGTGTCTGTCGGCCGCCTGGATATCTTCTTTGGAAACATGTCTATACAGGTCCTCTCTTCATTTTTTTAAATTGGATTGTTCAGTTTCTGCTATTGAGTTGTATGAGTTCCTTATATATTTTGAATATTAACCTCCTGTTATAACACGATCAGCAATTTCAAAAGTTTTTAAATGGAAATCTTTATTTATAACATAAATCAGTTCTCCAACTGGAGAGGACTGGTCTTGGGAGTCATTTAGTCTTAAGAATCATTGAGGAGGACGCCTGGGTGGCTCAGTGGGTTAAAGCCTCTGCCTTCAGCTCAGGTCACAATCCCGGAGTCCTGAGATGGAGCCCCACATCGGGCTCTCTGCTCAGCGGGGAGCCTGCTTCCTCCTCTCTCTCTCTCTCTGCCTACTTGTGATCTCTGTCCGTCAAATAAATAAAATAAAATCTTAAAAAAAAAAAAAAAGAATCATTGAGGACTCCAAAGAGCTTGTGTTTGCATGGATTTTATCAATTGGTGTTACTGGGTTAGAAATTAAAATGGAGAAAATTTTCAAATATTTATTAATTTATATAAAATCACAATAACAAACCCAATATATGTTAACATAACACATTTTCATGAAAATAACTATTTTCTTAAGTAAAAAATATATTGGGAAAATGGCATCATTATACATTTTTTTTCTTAAAGATTTTATTTATTTGACAGAGAGAGACACAGTGAGAGAGGGAACACAAGCAGGGGGAGTGGGAGAGGGAGAAGCAGTCTTCCTACTGAGCAGGGACTCGATGTGGGGCTTGATCCCAGGTCTCTGGGATTATGACTTGAGCCAAAGGCAGACACTTAATGACTGAGCCATCCAGGCGCCCCTCATTAAACATTTTTGTGATCTTTTTAATGTCTGCCTTAATAGAAGCAGCTGCTTCTTATTCAAAAGATTCTTTTTCTTTTTAAATTTTATTTATTTATTTTGCGAGAGAGCACAAGATGGGGGAGGGTCACAGGGAGAAGCAGACACCCTGCTGAGTGGGAACCTCGATGCAAGACTAGATTCTGGAACTCCAGGATCATGACCTGAGCTGAAGGCAGTGGCTTAACCAACTGAGCCACCGGGGAGCCCCTATATTCAATAGATTCCGAAACATTGTTTTGTTTGGAAATATGGAGAAAACCCAGCCTCCCACAGATATGTATTTGGAAACAGGAATATATTAACAGCTTTTTCAGGTAGATGTGGATATTCTTCTTTGGTTCTGCACCAAATTGTGACGAGTCGTAGTTTCTTGAAGAAAATATGCATTATGAGATTTGAAACCATAATAATGATGTTTTTGTACTCTGTTACATTAAAATTCATTGGTTTTACATTTTGAATGAATATTTTACCCATGCATAATTTTGTAACATCATGTGATGATCACAAGGGAAATATTGCTTCACTGCATTATGCAGATCTTCCTTATACAGTATAAAATAAAATCACACTCATTAATACCACTGATCTCCTCAAAGAAGTCTTTACATGATGGGAAGCTGTCAAGCCTGTGGGGGCACATTCAAGTTTTCTAAAATTGTAATTGTCACTTAAAAAGTCAAGCTCAAACTCAAATTTTGTTACTGGCAGCCAATACTGTCAATTGTTTTCCTCACACTGACAAGCAATCTTGTTCATTTTTGAGAAAATGTCCGCTTATCCTCAATTCTGTAAAATTCCTGGTTGTCAGTTAGCCTTTTCGGTTAAAACAGTATCACGTGAAAACAGCGGCTAGTTTACCTGGCAACTCAAAGATTGGCACTTTAAACAGTCACTGAGTGCTTTTCTTTTCTTTCCTTTTAAGATTTTATTTATTTAGGGGTGCCTGGGTGGCTCAGTGGGTTAAGCCTCTGCCTTCGGCTCAGGTCATGATCTCAGGGTCCTGGGATGGAGCCCCACATCGGGCTCTCTGCTCAGCAGGGAGTCTTCTCCCCTGCCCTTGCCTGCCTCTCTGCCTGCTTGTGATCTCTGTCAAATAAATAAATAAAATCTAAAAAAATATATATTTTATTTATTTGAGAGAGCGTGAGAGTGAGAGCGAGGGAGAGTGCGAGCGGGGTGAGGGACAGGGGGAAGAGCAGTTTCCCCACGGAGAAGGGAGTCCGCCTGACACAGGACTCAATCCTGGGACTCCAGGACCAGGACCTGAGCTGAAGGCAGATGCTTAACGACTGAGCCACCCAGGTGCCCCCAGTCACTGAGTGCTTTCTCTTGAGACAATATACGAACATTGGTAGGTTGCAAAAAAGATTTAGGGATACTTCTCACTTTGTCACACAGAATTTAAGATGTGTACTCAGGGGTTGAAAGGTAGTAAAAGTAATAATTTTACTGGCATTTGTGTTTTCTGCAAGTGTGTGGTGATGAAGAACACAACCCCTGCTGCTACAGCTTGGCGCCAATGCCTTGGTTCAAGTTCAGGTGCCAACAGCTTTATTCTCCACTGCTTTGTAGCACTAAGTGCAAATATCAACATGGTGAGAAAGACAAATAACATCTTTGGGGCATTAGGAGAATAATTTTGACTTCATAGGACCCTTGAAAGGGTTTTGAGGACACCCCCCCCCCAGGTATCTGGGGACTACACTTTAAGATCTACTTGTAAAGGCTCCCAATACTTTTTATCTCCTTTAGGTAAATTTAGTGTCAGAATTTTACATATTTAGCATTACAGATGAACTTAGCATTCTTTTATTCAGGAATTATATACGGTTATACACCAAAATGTGCTGGCAACACAATGGTGAGCAGAAACAATGTCTTTGCCCTTATGAAATTTCTATTCTAGTGGATGAGACAAACTGTAATCCAATCATCAGGTAAATGTAAATGGATAATTGTCATAAGTGCCATGAGAACCACAGTGGGTGGGAGGTTAAGATATAGTGTTCCTGAGGACCTAATGTTTGCCTTAAAACCTCAAGGGTCAGTAGGTATGAGTATGTGGAGGAGGTGATGATAGTGTTCCAGCCAGCAGGACCAGCATGTGCAAAGGTCCTGAGGCAGGAGAGGCAGTTTGGCATGTTGCAGAAATGGAAAACAGCTCTGAAAAGGAGGGAAGCTGATGAGAGATCATGCCAGAATGGAAAGTAGACACAAGAATATTTCATAGTCTCCTCTAACATTTTGGCTTTTATGCAGAGAACAGAGAGGTGCCATTGAAGTGTTTCTAGACATGATGGCTTGATCAAATTGGCAGTATGAAAAGATCACATAGGCAACAGTGTTGAGAATCAATGGATGATGTTGGGGGGTTGGGCAGATGAATGCAGGGAACCATTTTTCAGATGGGGAGGCTTAGAAATGCTGATGTTTGCCAAAAATCACAGAACTCCCAATCTTAAAACTAGAATTTCCACACTGTTTTTATTTTTCGGCTTCATTGAGGTATAATTGACAAATAAAAAATGTAGTATATTTAATTGCACTAAAGTTTCTTCAGGCAACTGAATGATATTTCTGATATAGAAGCTTCTATGTTTGAGGAGAGGGTGCAGTCATGGACACCTGTGGGTATCGGTATCTACAGACAACTAAAACCTTCTCCCTAGCCAAGTTCACATTTGGACACACACAAGATTGACACGTTCCTAGAGGTTTTCAGGTCTTTTGAAACCCATCCAGAGATTGCCCAAGACCATTTGAAACCCAAGGTTAACAAGGCTGGTTCTAGGTCCTTTCAAAGCTATCAGTGGTGTTAAGTCTGGTCACTGGTGGCTTTTTTAAACAGTCCTCGAAAATACCAACCCCTTTAGATTTCCGCATTAAAAATGGGTTCCTCTTCGTGGAATTACCATGTAACCCAGCAATTCTAGGTATGTGTTGAAAAGAATTGAAAACAGGTGTTTAAACAAAAACCTGTACACGCATGTTCACAGCAGCACTATTCACAATAGCTGAAAAGTGGAAACCACCAAAGTGTCCTTCAATGGATGAATGGATAAACGATTTGTGGTCCTAGTCCTACAGTGGAAATATTTGGCAGTAAAATGGCATGAGGTCCTGCTGCATGGTACAATTAGATAGAGGTGATGGTTGGACAACATTATAAATGTACCAAAAGCCATGAAGTAGACAATAATCGCTGGGCTTTTGAAAGACTTTAAACCCAAAGCACCGTTCTTTGTATTTTATGTCTTTGGCCTCTTTCCTGAGTTGCTCTGGGTCAGCTCTTCCTGCCTTGTTGACTGTAGCAGTGGTTCTCAAACGTGGGGGCAGGGAAGGGAGAGGGTAGAGTGTTGGGACCCCCAGGGGACATTCCGCAATATCTGGAGACGCTTTGGCTGCCGAGACCTAATGCTATCCAGTAGATAGAGGCCAGGGGTGTTAAATGTCCTGCAATGCACCAGACAGCCCTCATAACAAAGAACTCTCAGACCCCAAATGTCAATAGTGCTAAGGCTGAGAAACTCAGGAGTTTAGTATCGATACCCTATAATTGAAAATGCCAATAACTACTTCCTATGGGTGTTCTTAGGGATACAGCTCCCATTCTCTGGGTCTCTAGGGCTTGGGATGCCAACTGCTGAAACAGCCCCAAGGAGAGGGTTCTAGAACTCTATAGGGAAATCAAAGACCTCAGCCTTATTACTTATGGATCCCACAAAGGCTATATCCCATAAGGTCCTGGGGACATCATGGAGCTAGAAAATTGAAGTGAACCCTTCCATGTCTGGCCGCATGGTATCTGCATACTAGCCACCTGGCAAAGATGAGTGGATAAAGAAGGAGGATGTTTTCCACAGCATAAGAACAACATGATCTATAAAAGGAAGGAAATGAGCATATTATCATTCCTCTTTATCATTTCAATTATTCTCGCTAAGAATTACATTGTCAGTGATTTCATTCTGAACCAAGGTTTATTTATTGATTTTTTTTATTAGACTACTTATAGAAGGTTGGTTCTTTTATCTTACAAGGGAAACACTGGCTATATGGAACAGTTTCATTCTCCTGAATAGTATTCGAATATTGGTAAAAACAAATGCTTTTAAAACAGGCATGGTCTGGAACGAAAATCAGATCCTCCATTTTAAACATTTTGTCCCTGCCTTTCTTGAAGGGAGCAAACCCAGACTGCATAAAACAGCAACAGATTCTTAAATATTCGCCTTATTATTTCACAGAGAGATGACATGTTCAAAACACCCTTAACTACACTTACTCATATTACTTTAGAAAATACCTTAGGGAAAACCTTCAGTAATTATTTACCCGCTGGAAGATTTACTCTCCGAAAAATTATGCTTGGTCTGTCCCTAGCTGCCGAAAAATGTCACAACTAGGAGATACCATGTTGAACACATTGTTCGACAATTTGAAGGTCACACGGGGGAGGGGCTTCATTATGGCTCCTCTCTAATGGCTTTGCCAAATGTATCTGTACCTCCCCCTGCAGTGAGAAACTTTCCAACAGTGGCCATCCAGAATAAATGGAAAAATCAGGTTCGAGAACAAGGAGCACTTGCTTATGTGAATTCGCTCATACTGAAAATGCCAGGAAGTCAAATTCACATTTTTCTTCATCTAGGAGTCTGGCCAGCCCTTTCTAATAACAGTGCACACTTCTGTGAGGCCACCGAGGCCAGGACTTCATATGTTTGTGATTGGAAGACCATTCCTACAGTAGGAAGTGACGTAGTTGAAAGAAATTAACCAATACACAGGAGGGTGAGTGTGAGTTTCTTAGCATGGAAATGGATTCTGTCCTCCAATGGTTGCATGGAAACATCTGTTCCAAACCATTCTGAACTAGGAAGAATGTGGGGACCAACCATATGGTTTGCCTAGAAAATGCTTACCTCACCCTCTTGACCCAAGGGCTGGTGTCTGGACAGGGGAGGAAACAGAAGTGGCCTTGGAATCACATCCCTTTCAAAACAAAACAAAACAAAACAAAAATCATATCCTTATGCTTTTTTGAAGGGTTTCTTCACAGCATAAAATTCCCCAGATATCCTCTTTGTGTTTATTTTTCTAACCCTTTACACAGTTTCCCCACGGTTAGTATCTTTCGTGACTGTGGCATATTTGTCAAAGCAGGGAAACTGAAATTGGAGCATTATAATTTAACTAAGCCTCGGACTTTATTTGAATTTCACTAGTTTTTCCGTACTGTCCTCTTTCAGTTCTAGGATCCCATCCAGGACTCTATACTGCATTTAGTCATTATTTCTCCTACTCTTCCTTCTTGGCTTTTGATGACTCTCTCTTCTTTTGCCTGAGACTATAAGCTTCAAAATGGGCTTCTAAACATACCAGGGCCAACTTTTCAATTATATGTATTGTAAGGGAGAACAAAAACCCCTTTCCTCTACCTTCTCAGTTCTGCAGTTGGGTTCCTGGAAATTAAACTGGCAAAAGACAGGCTGACAAGAGAAAAACTGAGTTTATTAACATGAGCAGAATGCATATGTGTGGAAGAAATTCAGTGAAAGCTCAAAGCGATGGTTAGAACTTGAGCTGTTATGGCATCTTCACAAGAGCAATAGATTTGCAGAGAAGTGACAAGACAAAAGGAAAAAAGGCTTAGGTTTTTAGGGGTGACAAGCCATGGTAAAGTAAATATATGGTGGGGGGGCGCTAATGGTTAATTAGTGAATGGTTAATTAGCTAATGGTTAGCTAGTGAAGTTTGTTATGAATAGATCCCTCTCATCTCCAGGCTGCTAAGAGGCTAGCTTTGTCCCTGGCGCTTGGGAGTCTAAGACTGTCCTTGTCTTCGTGGTACAAGAGAGAGAGACACCTTTACAAATGGAATTTTATGTTCTACTTTGAGGCAAATGGGGGGACGGCAGAGAGCTTTTTCTAGCATCTGCTGTTTCTCAATTTTCTTCAGCTCAAAATCTTCTGCCAAAATAGTTTATTTGCAGGTGGCATATTCTGATCCCCCACACTATAATTCAAAAAGCAAATAAACCAAAAACCACCACCAACAACAAAAAAAATTTTAAAACCCAATCAAAAAAACATGGGAATATTTTAAAATTCAGCCAAAAAGCTCTCCTGGTGGCCATTTGGCCTACATAAAACCAGTCATCATCCATTTAATGAATATATTTTCTATGATTTTAGTGCCTGTTCTGACATAACTCAGCATATAGCTGGATCTATCTCATGGGTCAGAACAAGAGGTCATCAGGCAATAGGAAGGACTAGACTAGGCAAGGAAGGTATTAGAAACTAGACTTCTGGACTGGGAAAGGACAGAAGTTTGGACCAGACCACACCTAACCGTATGAGGGGAAGTGCAGACAGCTGGACTATAGAACATCCGGGAGACCCCAGACAGCCAGCATCAGAAATTGGAGCAAATAACAGGAGCATGGGAGTTGGCAAGGGATTAGGAAAGGTGGGCAGGCACATGGACTAGCAGTGAGGGCCAGACAAGTTTAGGTGATGTGCCAGAGCCTGTCAGCCATGAGCCCGAGGTTGACCAGAACGAGCAAAAAGGACATCAGCCTGGGCTCAGGCTGCCTGTGAGTCAGAGGCAGGATGCTGGTTTGAGATCTCAGAGCTTAGGTTCTGAGCTGTAGCTCTGACAGGGATTGACCATGCAGGGACTACCCAGAAGCAAGATATCCGGGATAGCGAGGTAGAGAGGTGAGCGCAGGAATCCCAGCATTAGAATTAGGGCAAGGTAAGAGCAAGATCAGAACCCAGGTTAACCTGAGATTGTATTAACTTCCCTGCCCAACAAAAGATACTAAATTCCCCCTGAATAGGAAAAAAAAAGTCATCACTAACTTTGATTCAGAGTTTCAACCCTGGCGCCCATGAGACTTTGGATGGGGTAGCTCTTTGATGCAGGGGACTATCCGGTGACTTCGTAGAATGTTTAATAGCATCTCTACTCTTGACACACTAGGTGCCTATAGCGCCTCCTTCCCCTGCCAAGTTGGGATGCTCAAAAATGTCTCCAAATGTTGCCAAACGTCCCCTGGGGACAAAACCACTCCTGTTGAGAACCACTGCTCTAAAATGAGCCTAATCCAGTAAGAGGCATCAAATGGCCTCAATTTTAGTAGGAAAATGTCCGGGGGGAGAAAAACCAGGCCAGTTCTTACAACACAGAATGGGAATCAAGAGAAGTGATAACCCTAGTAAGGCAGTGTGGATACAAGCCACCCCATAGGCAGCTGTTAGAAAATGTTGGTCTTCAGTGGAGGGAGTCTGGGACCATACATTGCCTTTCTCCATATAAACAACATATACAGTAGAAGCAGGTATGTATTCACTGATTTAATGGGTCAAGTGAAATTGAGTTGTGCTTAAAGCAACGTTTGACCACCTAAAGCCAATGAAATGAAAATTGCCATTGTGTTTTCATACCATGAAACCTGTCCTACCCTTAAAATGCCTTTGTCCAATGAGGGACATATTTTACTGAATAATGCCCTTTTGCACTCTTGGGTTTTTGGGTTGTTTTTTTTTTTTTTTTTTTTAGTTGAGTCTTACAAAGACACTGCATGAAACTTTTTTATCACAGAAAATGGCGGTCATTGAAGCATTTTGGTGGACTTGTTACCACTTACATACAGTTCTAGCCTAGATTTCTCTGATTTCCTGTGTGGTATTGAAGTTTGGGAATAAATTGGCAAAGAGCAATGATTTCCATATACTTTGCTGCTTAAATCCACATGAATTTCTTAATCTCATGCCATGTTGCACCACTACACTGTGGTCGGCAGGTTCCAAAATGGCCCCCATGATCCCCACTTCCTAGTTGATGTGGGAAACAAGGGCAGAAGAAAAATAATTAAATTTCCTAACTACCTACAGCCCATTGACAAGTCCTTGAAACAGGCAGAGTGACATTCCTCTTGGGACTCAGCTGCCTTGCTGTTAATACTTTGAGGAGGGTAAAAGGCTCAAGCCCCAGGGTCCTGTGAGTCTACTTTAACATATTGAAATTCCTTTAGAAACTTCCTTTATGGGGCGCCTGGGTGGCTCAGTGGTTTAAAGCCTCTGCCTTTGGCTCAAGTCATGATCCCAGGGTCCTGGGATTGAGCCCCGCATCGGGCTCTCTGCTTGGCAGGGAGCCTGCTTCCTCCTCTCTCTCTGCCTGCCTCTCGGCCTACTTGTGATCTCTGTCAAATAAATAAATAAAATCTTTAAAAAAGAAAAGAAAAGAAAAGAAACTTCCTTTATCTCTACCCCCCCAAGATACATGTTGGCAATCATCCCCAAGCATACTATGACCTACTGATACACATCTGAAGGGTCTCATGACTGAGTTTGTTCTAAACAGTAATAAATGACCTTTCCCCCACAATAGCTAGCCCCCTCAGGATCCTGGAAATCTTGTTTCTAAAACACCTGGGAAGTTCATGCTCTCCCTGACCCCCTCCCAACCTGAAAGTATATAATGGGCCATTCCTTATGATCTCAGGGCAGCTCTTTTCTGCCCATGGGTCCTGTCCCCATGCTTTAATAAAACCACCTTTTTGGACCAAAGATGCCTCAGGAATTCTTTCTTGGCTGTGGGCTTTAAACCCTAAGGTCTCTCCTACATCAGTAGTCATACCTTGTGTAGTCCCCTCCCTTTGCGTGGCAGCCGGGCCTAGTGACTTCCTGTTGGCAAATAGAATATGGAGCAAGTGATAGGATATGGCTTCCAAGATTAAGTTCTAAAGACCATCGCTTCAACTTTGCTTTTTTTCTGGCTCTTCTTGCTTGCTCTCCCTGATGGAGCCAGATGCCATGTTGCAAACTGGCCTACGGAGAGACCTATGAGACAAAGAACGAAGAAAGACCTCTGGCCAAAGCCCAGCAAGGAACTGAGGCCTTCAGTCTCATACATAAGGAACTGAATCATGCCCACAAGCTCCTGAGCCTTGAGATGACTATAGCTGCCAGCCAACACCTTGACCACAGCTTGCAAGGGACCCAGCTGAGCCACTCCCAAATTCCTGACCTGCAGAAAGTGTAAAATCATAACCATGGTTATTTTAACTTGTTATATTTTAGGGTGATTTGTTACGCAGCAATAGATGACTAACACGTACACTAAGGTCAGTCTGCACTCAGATCGGTGGCCTATTCTTGTATCGTCCAATGTGGGAACACACAGCTAGGAAGACAAAGCAGTGAAACTTGAACTCCAGCTCCTGACATGTAGTGAGGGGGTCCTGAGGTAGGAGGACAGCAACTGACCATGACACACAGAGTTTAAGGGAGCTAATGAAAGAGAAGCTACCTGTCACGTGGAAACAAGTCTGTCATGTGTGGCCATAAGACAAAAAGACTCGAGTGCATTGAATCTGCCCAATAGGGCAAAGTGGGAGGAAACAGAAAAGCAAAGAGGAGCTCTGTGAATACCAGGCAAAGCCTGCACTGCTCAGTGGGGAAGGGGCTCCAGAAAGAAGCAGATCCGGGCTTTGAGGAGCACCAAGGAGTCCTGGAGGAAAATGATGGTGGTTTTAGGGGAAATGTGAAGCATGTTTAAAAATAGATTTCTAAAATGTGATGCGTGATAAGACGTGAAACATCCCTAACAACCACAAGCCTCATGAAAGAAGAGGCCCCAGCCTCCCAGCCCTCTAGGTGACTAAACTATATGGGATTTTCTGGACAATTCCATAGGCCCAACAGACAAGAAAGAGCTATAGCTGCTGCAAGGAGACAGTCAGGGATATGATAGTGCATTCTTTGTAACTGGACAAAAACACTTTCAGGCAGTAATAATAATGGCCTGAAACAGTTCCCAGTTTGTTGAAACTTCATGTTTTACAGCTGAGGAAACAAAGCCCCCGTGACGAGGCCTGTAGCTGGTGGAGCCAGTGGAAACCCAGGACGCTTGATGCCGCAGCGTGACCTTTACCCACGGGTGCTGTTGGCAGCTGTAACCACCGTGCAGCGCAAGGTACGAGCAATTTGAGCAGGATGGCCCTTGAGCTGAGCCATCCTGGGGACCCTTACTGGGCCATGGTGGCCAGATTGCGGGAGGCTAGTGCAGTGACCGTGGAAGGAGGGGACCCCACGGTTGTTCAGGACACTGTTGATTGAGTATATGTTTATATTCGAACTGGTCCTACAGTTCTGTCCTTTGGTACATAAGTGTCCCATCAGATGTACGGGTTCTTGTGGGCTGAGAGCAACTTTGTTCCCAGCGAGTCTGGTCCCAGGCCTCCTTTCTGCAAGGTCCTGTCTCCACTTGTCACACAAAACCTGGACGTTTATTTCCAGCACAAACTGACTAAAAGTGAAGGAGAAACCAGATTGTCTGTTCCCTCGAGCATTTGTAGACAGACAACTTTTAAATAGAAGCGCACACATGGGATTCTGAAAGCTTCGCTGGCACAGTGAGTTCTGGTCGGAGATTCCTCTAGAAAGAGAAACTTGAGCTACCGTCTTGTCTCGTGTAAAGGGATGGGGGTAGGACTTGACTGTTTAGGGAAAAGCTGTTCTCTTCGTCTCAGGTAAAATCACAGGACCATGGTATAAATTTAAGGTAGTCCTAGAGTCGCCCTTCTCCGGTCTGGCTGGTTCATTTTTGCTGAATGCAGATTTGAGGAAGAAAGCCGTATGTGTGGCCTTGGGCTGGAGGATGCCCAATATATACAGAATATATATACATATACAAATATACAGAAGTGCTTCTCCACCCTAGAGTCACCCTCCAGAGATTTTGGTAATCAGTCTGCAGTGTGGCCTGGCAATGAGATTAAAATCTCCCCGGATGATTGCCACGTGCAGCCCAAGGTGGGGATCACTGATCTAGAAGGGTGGTAGGACGTTTGTAGGCACCACAGCTTGGATGGAGTTCTACTTTTGCCACTTACAAGTTGGACCGAGTAAATGACCAGATTAACCTAGTTCGTTTTCCCCATAAGCCCCCTAGATGTTGGTCCAGCTTTCCCCCTCTGATGCGCAGAGGGAACTGTGTTCTGGTCTTCGTGACTTGGGCCTCTGTTTTTGTTTCCCCTGTTTGCACTTGAAGGGAGAATGAATGCTTTAACTTCTTCTCCGTGCTTCTGTTTTATCATCCTAGAAGTGAGAATGGTCTCTATTTGATAGGGCGGGCACTCAGGGATTGGTAGCAACTAGTTTTGTCGCCGGTCATCCAGGGACGTAGCTAATGAAGCCGCAGGGGTGCGGTTGGAGCAGCATTCGGTGGCGAAAACTTCCTATAGAATTGTAATATGACAGAGCAAAAACCTTCCTGCGCAGGTATATGCAAGAATACTTCCACAATTACGGCATTATACAAGGGAAGATGGAATTATTGTAAGTCTCCTGTGTTTTCATGCATACCAGAGTCCTACACGTCCTTAACATTGCTCCATTTGGGGATTTTCTGGGGCTGTTTTCCAGATAGCGCCATATACCATTTCTCAAACTTCAGTACGCACACCAATCACCCAGGGCTCCTCTTAAAATGCAGATTCTGATTCAGCAATCTGGGCAGGGTCTGAGAGTCTGCATTTCTGTTTTTTCTCTTCTATGAAGAAGAAATCAAGCATTGTTTCGGTTGCTCCGTCTCAAGGGACACATTTGGCCATCAAACATTGCCCATTGCCATTTTTCTCTGCTGTCTTGGCCTCCGTTTAGGGGTGCCAGATGAAATACGTATGTCCCAGACATACCTAGCTGAAAGTTATCCCTCGTTTGTCTGAAATTCATACATAACAGGTCTTCCGGCTAAATCCAGCTATGCGAAACCCCACTACCCTCTTCCCCCTTGTAATCGGCTGCCTCTTATCTGCTGGGGCAGCAGGAGTTGAAAACCAGAGCTTGAAATGAGAGCTGCCAAGTGTAAGAAGTTCTCGATTTTTCTCCCTGTCTACACTTGCTTCCCCATAGCATCACACCAGCTCCAATCTGACCAAGTCTGTTTCCCCAACTCCTCCCTCCTGAATTCCCAGTCTCTGAAACCCAATTGCCTCCTCATGGTCTCTGCCAGACTCTAGCAGGATCTCAAAACTAATGGGCTCATAGCAGGATTTCTTGGCCCACTCTCTCCCTGGCCCTGCCTGGATCCCGCCAGTCTCTCCTCTCATAGCCCCCTTCCCCGTGCGTGGTGGCACTGAGGGCCAGCAACCTCAGAGCCACCTGGAGTCCTCTTTTCTGCACACCCCATTTGCAGTCCATTGACTGGCCCTGGTGGCTCTCTCAGAACATTTCTCCAATCCATCCGCTCTTCTGTTAAAAAATGAAATTCAGCTGAGGAAATTTTAAAGACCCTATTGACTTTATTCACGGATATTCATGACTCATTGAATAAGCAGCATCTGTTCTAGCAAATAGAACGGACCTCTGAGAGCTGCACAGTATGAAAGACCTTTCGTAGGCAGAAGGGGGCGGGACGAGGAAGTTCCTGGGGAGGAATGGATTGTTTCAGGCAGTCACCTGCCTTTGGGGGACGGCAGGGGTCTATCAGGTCCATAACCCCCTTAGTGCTGGCCAGGTTATTCCAGATTGACCTGCTTGAGATTCCATTCCCCAGACAGGCTGAAACTGGCCGTAAGCCAAGTGGTAGCATCTCCGTTTGGTGATGTGGGCTTCACACAAGTGACTCCGTTTGGGGCCTGCTGTCCCCCTTGGACCACCTCTCATTCCTACTGCTACAATCCCTAGCTAGGCAAACAGCCCTTCTTGCCAGGACCAGAGCATGGATTTAGCTGGTCTAGGATCTCTTGTCCTCCCCTTTCCTCTCAGTCCCCACAGAGCAGCAATCAAATCTATCCCTCACCTCCTCCCTTGCCAAGGCCCTGCAGCAGTCTCCTGTTGGAATTACTGGCTAGAAGCTTGCTAAGTCCACAACAGAGATTCTGAACTGGGGGTGATTTTGCACCATGTCCCACCCCCCATCCCCCTGCGGGGCAATGTTTAGAAACAGTCTGGGCTGTTTTCACTGGGGCATTACTGGTATCTGGGGGTGGAGACCAGGGATGCTGCTGGGACAGCCCACGGATGCCAAAGAATGTCCAGTCCCAAGTGTCAGTCATCAAGAGATGGGTACAGCCCGCTGTCCAGAGAATTTGCCGAGAACAAAGGCCTCTGATCCCCCCACTCCTCCAAGCTGTTAGCCTTAAATGAATCAAGGGTAAGAAAGTTCCCGTCTCTTGACAATTAAAGGATGATGTAGGGAAAGTGTTTTGATCTCTCACAAAAACCATGAAAATTTTTTTCTTCCATTGAAACATCTTTGCGACGACATTTCAACAAATTAACAAGGGCAACTTCAAAATGTGTGTTTCTTCCACCTTAAAAAAAAATGTGAAAACAACTGTTGTTCTTTTCCACTTCATTAAGCTAGACAGACTTGAGATAAGGCTGGCCTTTCCTGCTACTGAGTAACCCCACAGAGTATGAATAAAAGCCACCAAAGAAATAATAGTTGCTAATGATCTCCCTCCACTAGCTTTCCTGTTAGCCATTTTTAACTCTGGGTTTCCCCTGCTGGGCAGGAAGCACTCTATGGCGTGGTTTACCAGAGAAGCCCCTCTAATCCCCTTTCACTTGATAGGCAAAACTCAAACCTATCTTTGTCTGACAGGTCTCAGGAGCCCCACAGTGACAAATAGGCGAGGTAACATGGCGGCCGTCCGGGAGGAAGATGGCGACACAGAGGACTCCATGAGAGACACAAAATGGATGTTTTTGGGACTCAGACATTTAGCAGTTTAGGATGGTAAAGGAGTTCTCAACTCTGGCTGCGTGTTAGTTTCAGACTCAGTTGGCCTGGGGAAGGCCCAGGGCATTGGGATACTTTTTAAAGTTTCCCAAGTGACGCTAGTGAACCCTTAGGGCGAGAAGTACTGCCCTAGACCAGGATTTCTCCACCATAGTGCCGGGGGTGTTCTGGGCCAGATCCTCCTGTGCTGGGGGAGAGGCTGTCCTGTGTGCTCTAAGATGTTTAGCAGCATCTCTGGGCTCTACCGCCGGGAGGCCAGTAACACCCCCCCTTCCTGTGGTGACAACCAAAAATGTCTCCAGATATTACCAGATGTCAAATGTCCCCTGAGGGACAAAATCGTCCCCCCCTCCATCCCCCACCTCAAGAATCACTGTCTTGGCCACTGTATGCAGGACGTAGCTCACTGATGACCACACTGATGGTGTGGTTCCGGGAGTGGAGGGGGGAAGTTCCACTCCCTGAAATAAAAATCTAGGGAATGAAAAAGAACTGTTCACTGTCCCGTCCTCAGCCTCAAGGTGGGATCAGTGGTGCCTTCCATAACTCTACGCTGAAATGCCTTTCCTCCCCATTGCGGACATACAGACTGCGTTGGCCCTACAATACATTGCTTTATATACTGAATATACAAGTCCATAATCAAGGTTGTTTATATAACATTAAAGATCTATCTCTGAGAGAAAAAGAGGACCATGCATTCCCTCTCTAATGGAGTCACTTGTTCCCATAGGAGGCCACCTCACCTCCATTCCCTGCTGCTCCTGGGACAAACTTTCCCCCTTTGGGGACTCTGACATCACTGTCCCCAGCGACCAGTCACACGTGCCTTGGTAGACTTCAGCTTAAATGAATATGAAGGAGATAAAAGTAGAAATTCAGTTTCTCAGTCACACAAGCCACATTTCAGTGCTCGGGAGGCAGGCATGGCTAGTGGCTACAATATTTTAATGCCGCTGGAGAACATTCTGGCCACGGCAGGGAGTTCTGTAGGACAGCCCTGTTTAACCGGTGAGCTCTGGAGACATTCTCATGCTTACCTGTCCCTGCTAGCACCCTACTGCTTCTTGGACCAGATTAGCGTGGCATTTAAGATGTTCACGACATAACCCCAGCTGTCCCTTCCAGAGCCCCCACTGCCCCTCCATCTTCCGTGTAGAGCTCACCGCTGGATAGAAGAGACCACTGCACTCAGCCACCTCCATGGCTTTCCCTGTGCTGTTTCCTTTGCTACGAATACTATTTCTCTAACTTCTTCACCGGGAAAACTCACTCACTCTTGATCTTCAGATTCAGTTCAGAGTCATTTGCATGTGTGTCCTTATGCGCATGGCAGAGCTCCTCAAGGTCAAGGAGGGACTCCTGTCCCCTTTGTATCACGGAAGGCTAGCACTGTGCGGGCACCCACATCTCCAGCAAAGGAATTCGCCAACTAGCTAATGAACGAAGGCGGCATGATAGACACATTTAACATCACAGAAGTCCAACCACCCACACTTCCATGAAACTGATGGCACCTCCTTGAGAGAAGAACATCTGCCTTTTCTCTTCTGGGCAGAATGAGCAGATCTGGTAACTTCATGCTCTTGGTTGGGATAGAAGAGAAATGCGCTTAAAACTTATATCTGATGGGTTGATAGTCATGAAGAGTAAGAAAGGAAATAAAGGGGGAATTCAGCGTTTTCCCCTGAGGATTTCAACTCTTCTATCAGTGAAACAGAAATATCTCAAACAAATAGTAAATAGTAAAAAAGCAAACCAAAAAAAAAGGCAACAACAACAGAGAGGGTCAGCTTAGCATTACAGCTGCACAGTGTTTCTTCCCTGGCCGATTCCTGACTCTCTCTAAAGGGTAGTTTGTCTCTATGGCAGACCCCGGAGATGTAACTTACACTCCCTTTCCTTTTCCCTTACCGCCTAACACGGTGTCCGGCACACAGCTTCACCTCCTCCGGGAAGCCTTCCTTGACTTCCCCTGACTACCCCTCTTCTATGATCCGGAAACACCACGTACACTGCTTCATCATGTACTGACCTTGTGGTTTTACATACTGTCCCTTTAATGTCACTATGTTTTTCCTCAGGTCAGAAACTATATCGTACTCTTCTTTGAGTTTTCATGGCTGTTAGAGTGTCTGACACCACAATAAATCTTTGATCAATGAATAAACCTTGGCAGCGGACAATCTAGGTTTTAAAGGAGAAAAACAGTATTTCTGTGCAATAGTTAACAGTATTAGTAGAAATTTTTAGAATTTGAAAGGAGGAGTGAGGGAAACTTTATAAGTGTGAATCTATTTGGATTTTTAAAAACCTTTGATGGCACTTGGGTGGTTCAGTCGGTTAAGGGTCTGATTCTTATCTCAGCTTGGTTCTTACTCTCAGGGTCATGAGTTCCAGCCCGCATTGGGCTCCGTACTGGGCATGGAGACTTTTTTAAAAAATTAAATAAATTTGTTAAAAAAAAAAACAAACCACACCTTTGGCATTACTTGGTCTGGATAAAGACACAACCATCATTAAATAATTCTAGAAAGTACAGACACTTCTAGAAAAAGAATCCATGCAAGATTCCTTTTAAACCTGTTGATTTCAATCCATTGAATAAATACTGAAGACTTAGGATGAGCAAACAACCCTGCCAAGAGAGAAAAAAGAAAATACTTCTACCACTTAACATTTCATAATTCTGTGACCTTATGATTCTGAACGCCTACAGAAGGTATTTTTAAACCTTGGCAGTCACATGGGGTAGATTTACATGAAGAACCAGGCATGATGGAGTCAGAGCTTGCATGGATTTTTCTCATCAAAGTTTCACTACGGATTGCTGCCAACAGGTCATTTTCAGACCCAGGCCATTGGTTTATGGCCTCACCCCAGAGTGGGCTAGACAGTCACGTGTCACTTGGCAGTTTTGAAGGTGTGTGTTCTTGCTGTTTAATTTTCTGTCCCTTCCTCCAGCAGCCAGATGGTTAATGGCCCTTCCTTAAGCTCATGCACATTCATAGAAAAGGTGCGAGGAAGAGCCCTGGGAAGGGGAACCTCTCACACAGCCCTGCGGAGTCAGGGATTGTTGACCCACTGATGGTGCCTGAAAGCCTTTTCAGCCACACAAAACCCTGGGTTTCTTCATTAGCATATCAGAGGGGGCGCGGTGGTGGGAAATGCCACCGGTGACAAAGGACACAGCTCAGGGGCATTATCGCATTGGTGCTTACAGAAGCAGAAAAAATGATCTTCGGACCAGGGCTTCAGTGATGGACAGATGTTGACATATTTTCTTGGGTGACCGATGTCTGCCCAGCACCCCTTCCTCCGCTTGATTTGTCCTCAAGGTTGCCCATCCCCCTCCAAGACCAGTGTACCACGAGGAAGAGCGGTGTTCCAATCAAAACCTCCCTCTAGCTAAAATGAAGATACAGTTTCAGCTCTAATTTCACTGTGGCTGGAAGGGACTTCCCCCCCCCCCAACTCCTTTTTTTTTTTTTTTCAGTCTTGAAAGCCTTAGCAGAAACATGATGTGATGATAAATAGGAGAATCCATTGTCAGTTGCTAATACCGCCCTCGAGACGGAATCACTGTTTATATCACGGTAACTCTTGTCAGGAACCCGCCATCTTACCGTTTCATACAGGAAGGGAGGAAAGGCATTTACTAACAAAGTAATTAAGTAATTTCACATTCCCGTTGTTAAATGATTTCCCTTCTGTGATCTAGACTCTCTAGCAGTGGTTCTCAACTGGGGGGCGGGGAGGGTCCACCGGAAGTGGACCCTGGGCAGTGTCTGGAGACATTTCCGGTTGTCGCCCATAAGTGGGGGGGGGGG
>ML095850.1:0-14169 GCA_003697995.1 Taxidea taxus jeffersonii
ATTTCAGTGAGGGGTGTGTTAAAGTCTCCTACTATTATTGTATTCTTGTCAATGTGTTTCTTTGATTTTGTTATTAATTGGTTTATATAGTTGGCTGCTCCCATGTTAGGGGCATAGATATTTAAAATTGTTAGATCTTCTTGTTCGACAGACCCTTTGAGTATGATGTAGTGTCCTTCCTCATCTCTTATTATAGTCTTTGGCTTAAAATCTAATTGATCTGATATAAGGATTGCCACCCCAGCTTTCTTCTGTTGTCCAATAGCATGGTAAATTGTTTTCCACCCCCTCACTTTCAATCTGGAGGTGTCTTCAGGTCTAAAATGAGTTTCTTGTAGGCAGCATATGGATGGGTTTTGGTTTTTTATCCATTCTGAAACCCTGTGTCTTTTGATTGGGGCATTTAGCCCATTTACGTTCAGGGTAACTATTGAGAGATATGAGTTTAGTGCCATTGTATTGCCTATAAGGTGATTGTTACTGTATATTGCCTCTGTTCCTTTCTGATAATACTTTTAGGGTCTCTCTTTGCTTAGAGGACCCTTTTCAATATTTCCTGTAGAGCTGGTTTGGTGTTTACAAATTCTTTCAGTTTTTGTTTGTCCTGGAAGCTTTTTATCTCTCCTTCTATTTTCAATGATAACCTAGCTGGATAAAGTATTCTTGGCTGCATGTTTTTCTCGTTTAGTGCTCTGAATATATCGTGCCAGTTCTTTCTGGCCTGCCAGGTCTCTGTGGATAAGTCTGCTGCCAATCTAATATTTTTACCATTGTATGTTACAGACTTCTTGTCCCGTGCTGCTTTCAGGATTTTCTCTTTGTCGCTAAGACTTGTAAATTTTACTATTAGATGGCAGGGTGTGGACCGATTCCTATTGATTTTGAGGGGTGTTCTCTGCACCTCCTGGATTTTGATGCTTGTTCCCCTTGCTATATTAGGGAAATTCTCTATAATAATCCTCTCCATTATACCTTCTGCTCCTATTTCTCTTTCTTCTTCTTCTGGAATCCCAATTATTCTAATGTTGTTTATTCTTATGGTATCACTTATCTCTTGAATTCTCCCCTCGTGGTCCAGTAGTGTTTGTCTCTCTTTTGCTCAACTTCTTTATTCTCTGTCAGTTGGTCTTCTATATCACTAATTCTTTCTTCTCCCTCATTTATCCTAGCAGTAAGAGCCTCCAGTTTTTATTGCACCTCATTAATAGCTTTTTTGATTTCAACTTGATTAGATTTTAGTTCTTTTATTTCTCCAGAAAGCGCTTTTATTTCTCCTGACCGGGTTTCTCTAATATCTTCCATGCCTTTTTCGAGCCCGGCTAGAACCTTGAGAATCGTTGTCCTGAATTCCAGATCTGACATATTACCAATGTCTGTATTGATTAGGTCCCTAGCCTTTGGTCCTGCCTCCTGTTCTTTTTTTTGTGGTGAGTTTTTCTGCCTTGTCATTTTGTCCAGATAAGAATCCGCTGTTCTCCTTGTTAAGTGAACTTGGTCTTGGCTGGATTTCTTGTTGATCTTCTGGGGGAGGGGCCTGTTGTAGTGATTCTCAAGTGTCTTTGCCCCAGGCGGAATTGCACCGCCCTTACCAGGGGCCGGGCTATGTAATCCTCTCAGGTTCGCTTTCGGGAGCTTTTGTTCCCTGATCGCTTTCCGTAGAGTTCCGGAGGGCGGGAATGAAAATGGCGGCATCCCAATCTCCGGTTCGGAGGAGCAGAGAGCTAGGGGCCCCAGTCTTCAGTGAGCCTTCAGAGAAAAGCGTTTAATCACTCCCGTCTCCCCAGACTCCGGCCGCGCTTGGAGAAAATCATGCATAATCAGTCCCGTCTCACTGGCTTCTGGGAGCGCTCCGAGCTCACCCAGCCTGTGACCAAGCATCTCTGTCTCTGGCAGAGTCCCACCTGGAGTCTCCGAACCCCGTAGATCCCTGAGCCCTGCCGGTTCGGAGTCTCCCCGGATCTTGTGGGGACCCCTTGCACAGAGCACCGGCCCGTGTCACAGACCACAGCTCTAGGAAACCTCGGCTCTGTCTCCGCCGCTGGCTTCCCTGCTCTAATATCTGTGAGCTCTGCGACACTCAGACACCCCTGATCTTTCTGTGACCCTGTGGGACCTGAGTCCACGCTGTCCCCGCGAGGTCTTCACCCCAGTTTAGCCTCTGGAGTGATGTCCCTCCCTGGAGCAGACTTTTAAAAGTCCTGATTTTGTGCTCCGTTTTTCCGCCGCTTGCCAGGAGCCGGCCCCTCCCCCCGGGGTCTATCTTCCCGTCGCGTTGGATTCACTTCTCCGCTGGTCCTACCTTTTAGAAAGTGGTTGATTTTCTGTTTCTAGAATTGTTGTTTTTCTTCTCTTCCATCTCCTGTTAGATTCGTAGGTGTTCGGAATAGTTTGATAGGCTATCTAGCTGATCTCCTGCTGCCTGATGTCGTCTCAGCCTGCTACTTCTCTGCCATCTTGACTCCTCCTCGAAAGGCTATTCATTTTTGATGGCATACATTTTAAAACAAATTTGTACTGACTTTAATAAAAAACATTGTACTAAACATGTCAATGAAAATATGCTCAAATTTACCAGTAAACATAAATAAAAATTAAAACAATGTGATATCAGCTTTCTAGCTGATAGGCAAAGTAAAAGGCAAAAAACCAAAAACCCAACAGGGAAAATATGTGTGACAAAAATATCAGAGTTAATATCTTTAGTATTAAAAAAAGCTTACGAAAGGAAAAAGAAAAAAATGTTCCATGGGAAATTCAAGGAAGTGGAAATACAAATAGCAAATAAACATAGGAAAAGATGCTCAGTTTCTCTAATAATCAACTAACAAAATAATATTTTTTGTATATGGATTAACTAAGATGAAAAAGAATGATAATACTCCATGTTGATAAAAGTATGAGAAATAGTTTCTCTTAATTTCTGTTGATTTAAGTGTCAATGCATACAGCTTTTCTGAAGGTAATTTGATATCACATATCAAAATTATAAATGTACTTACACATTCATCTAGCAGTTCTTTTGCTAGGAAACAAGTGTGTACCTCAGTGTATGTACAGGATACTTATTGAAGAGTTTCTCGTAGTAGGGAAAAATAGAAAAAAATGTAAATAACTTTAGGTAGTGGTTAGAAATATTATGGTATATTCATACATCAGAATGTTGTGAAGCCATGTAAAATGATGGTTTTAACCTATATATTTATAGACATGAAAGGTGCCTACAATATTAAATTATGTGACAAAAGGAGGATTACAAAGCTATGAATGATACACTGCAATTTTCTTTCAATTAGAAATTTAAATATTATTAGTAATGCTAAATATACACAGAAAAAATCTTGAAAATTATACATCAAACTATCTCTGGCTGCAGGGATTTGGGGGATATTTCACTTTGTACTTCTGTATTTAAAAAATTTATATTAGTTGAAAATTTCTGAGCAAAAATAGTAAACCTATTGCCAATATGAAAAAATTAAATTATGTAAATATGAAAAGATGTTACAAGGGCGCCTGGGTGGCTCAATTGGTTGAGTCACTGCCTTTGGCTCAGGTCATGATCCCAGAGTCCCAGGATGGAGTCCCACATCAGGCTCCCAGCTCTGCAGGGAGTCTGCTTCTCCCTCTGAACTTCTCCCCTCTCATGCTCTCTCTCACTCCCTCTCTCTCTCTCAAATAAATAAAAATAAAATCTTTCAAAAATAAATGAAAGAAAAGATGTTACAAGGTTGCTTACTGCAGCAGAATTTATAAGGACAAAAAGACTGAATACAACCTTAGAGACCAACAAGTGTAGATTGTGTTATTGCACACAATGGGGTATTGCTGACAATAATATTTTTCAAGCATATTGTTGATGTGGTGCATTGTTTTTAGAAATCAAGAAAAATACTGTATTTTCAATGTGTTCTCAGTTTGGTAAAAAAAAAATATGTGTGGCAGAACAGACACATGAAAAGATGTTCAACATTTATCATCAGGGGAAATGCAAATCAAAACCACAATGAGATATCACCTCACACTGGTCAGAATGGCTTATTTCAAAAAGACAAGAAATAACAAGTATCGCCAAGGATATAAAGAAAAGGGAAACCTTGTGCACTGTTGGTGGGGATATATATTGATTGGTGCATTCACTTTGGAAAACAGTATGGAGCTTCCTTAAAAAAACTAAAAATAGGGGCACCTGGGTGGCTCAGTGAGTTGAAGCCTCTGCCTTAGGCTCAGATCATGATCCCAGGGTTCTGGGATCAAGCCCTGCATCGGGCTCTCTGCTTGTCAGGGAGCCTGCTTCCTCCTCTCTCTCTGCCTGCCTCTCTGCCTACTTGTGATCTCTGTCTGTCAAAAAATAAAAATTAAAAAAAAAATTAAAAAAACCCTAAAAATAGGGGGACCTGGGTGGTTCAGTCAGTTGAGCATCTGCCTTTGTCTCATGTTATGGTCTCTGGGTCCTGGGATCAAGCCCCACATCATTGGGCTCTCTGCTCAGTGGGGAGTCTGCTCCTCCCTCTCACTCTCCCTCTGTACTCTCCCTCTCTCTCTCTGAAATAAATACATAAAATCTTAAAAAAAACTAAAAATAGAAGTACCATATGATCCAGTAATTCCACTTCTGGGTATTTACCCAGAGAAAATGAAAACACTAATCTAGAAAGATACATGCACTCCTATGTTTATTGCAACATTATTTATAATAACTAAGATTTGGAAGCAACCTGAGTGTCCATTGATGGAGGGATGGAAAAACATAATGTGCTCTATCTATCCATAGATAGAGATATAAAATTCAGATGTGAAATATTACTCAGCCATAAAAAAGAATGAAATCTTACCATTTGTGACAAGGTGGATAGACCTAGAAACTATTATGCTAAGTGAAACAAGCCAGACAGAGAAAGACAAATGCCATATGTGGAAACTAAAAAACCAGCCAACCAAACAATAACAACAAAGAAACAAACGCATACATATAGAGAACAAACGTGGGTGCTGAGAGGAATGGAGCTAAGGAGTTGGGTGAAATAGGTGAACTGGAGTAAGAAGTAAAAAAACTCCAGTTTTAAAGTAAGTAAGTCACAGGGATGAAAAGTATAGCATAGGGAATATAGTCAATAATACTGCAATACACTTGTTATGTTGAGCATTTTGTAATGCATATAATTGTTGAGTCACTGTATTGTACACCTGAAACTAAGTATTATATTTTAACTATACAACAACTAAAAATTTAAAAAAGGAAAGGAAAGAAAATGTAGTATTGAAAGTCAAAGTTAAAAAAATCTTTATCTACTTGAAGGAAATTATTTTAAAACTATGATAGAAATAAAAGGAGATAAGAATCAATGAAATATTATACCATGCTCCTGCTGGTTGAAAAGATTTGATATGCAGAATTCATTCAGTATTAACCAAAGTCTCTGAAGGATGGAATATAGAAGTTGGTAATTTTTTTTAGAAGTTGGTAAATTGATTTAAAAATTAATTGAGAGGAATAAAAGGGAATGTAAATATTCTAAAAGCATTGAATTATACTCTTTAAGTGGATGAATTACATGGTATGTTAATTTTATCTTCATAAAGCTATTAAAAATAATAACATTAAAACATTTTTAAGAGTTTATTTATTTGTCAGAGAGAGAGAAAGAGAGAGAGAGAACAAGCAGGGGGAGCTGCAGGCAGAGGGAGAAGCAGTCTTTCTGCTAACAAGGAGCCTGATGTCTGACTGGATTCCAGGACCCTGGAATCATGACTTGAATCAAAGGCAGCCGCTTAACTTACTGAGCCACCCAGGCATCCTAACAACATTTTTTTTAAGTTAAAAAAAGAAAAGTGTGTGTGGCAGGAGAATGTATAGAGATATCAATTCATTACTTTGTGTTTGGCTCACTGTATTTTTCTTCTCTTTCAACTCCCATCCCCAATCCCAAAAAGAGAATCAGGTCCATTGTATTCTTTTACCCCTGGGGGAGCTGATGCTATTAGGCTGAAAACAGATGTTTGCCAACAACCTCCCTTCCTGGCTTTTGTTTTCTGAAAGTCTGTGTTCCTAAGGAGGATTGTGCTGTTGTGGGGTGGGGTGGTTAGGGAGAGGTGATTGAGAGAAGACAAGCAGTCAGACAGTTTCCCATGACTGGGAAGAGGGCTCAAAGACTACAGATCTTCTGTTCGGTGGCAACTCCATTCCCAAGTACTTTCCCAAAGAGATGGATTGCAGGATTTCAGAAAAGAACATCTCCATTGATAACAGTAAAGGGGGTTGGACCCCAGACAATAACTTCTAGCCTCTTTTGGGACCAGTCTTCGCACAGAGGCAGTATGGTTCCCTGCTCTCTAGAAAGAATTCAGGCTTAAACGATGAACGCATCAGCAACAACCACAGCACCCTGTTTTCTGAAGAAAACTTGGGGAGGGAAAACTCCACTCAACAGCAACAAAAAATCAACTGTGATTGCAGTTTCCACCAGTCAAGTGGGATGGAATCTTGAAGTCAGATTAATTTGATATTTATCGCTTCTCGGCCTTTTGGCTAAGATCAAGTGTAGATTAATTTGATATTTTAAAAGTAACAATGTGGCATTTCTTTTTTTTTCCTAAAGATTTTATTTATTTGACAGGGAGAGACACAGTGAGAGAGGGAACAGAAGCAGGGAGAGTGGGAGAGGGAGAAGCAGGCTTCCCGCCCAGCAGGGAGTCTGATTTGGGTCTCCATCCCAGGACCCTGGGATCATGACCTGAGCCCAAGGCAGATGCTTAACGACTGAGCCACCCAGGTGCTCCCAATGCATTTCTTACACACAAAAGTTTATGAAGTAAGATTCGTACCAACTACACATGTACATATAAACAAAATAGTTCTGGAAGGTTAAACACCAAAATGTTAATATTGGCTATCTCCAGGTAATGGGATTATGGATGTTAGTATGCTTTCCAGTTTCCTTAACTTTATTTTCTAGTTTTTCTGTAATGGATAGATAATTAAATACTTTTCTCTTTTTTTTGATTTTTATTTATTTATTTATTAGAGAGAGAGAGAGAGAGAGAGAGAGCTCAGGCAGACAGAGTGGTAGGCAGAGGCAGAGGGAGAATCAGGCTCCCCGCCGAGCAAGGAGACCGATGTGGGACTCGATCCCAGGACGCTGGGATCATGACCTGAGCCGAAGGCAGCCGCTCAACCAACTGAGCCACTCAGGCGTCCCAATTAAATACTTTTCAAGTCATATATTCACAATATACAGAAAATCATGTTTAGTAATATCTTTCTTTAATTTATTCTCTACATGCATATGTATATTAGTCTTTTTTTCTGTATGGTTTAAGGCAGTTAACTATGCATATTATCCAAGATCATTAACCTAAAAGTGACAAAGCCCTGAGTTTCACAAATAACTTCACAACTTAGTACAGGTCTCAGCTCATGTTTCCCAGAAGCAGACCCGAGATAAGAATTCATGTGCAAGTGATTTGAAAATCTCCCAGGAAAGCAAACTAGTAAGGGAATAGTTGAGGCAGGATAGGAGAGGGGAAGAATTCAAGCAAGGGTAGAATTCAGACAAAGTGGAAGGAAGCTTCAGCTTGATCCTGAAGGGAGCTCTAAAGTGTAACTTGTGCCTTGATTTGCCATGCCTCCAGGCTAGATAGCTGGCTGGGCTTTGCTATCTCTAAGTTAGTCTTGCCTATCAGGCCACCTAGGGAGACATAAATGCCCAGGACTTCCTGCTTTTTGCATAAGTAAAGCAACTTCAGGACCTAAGGGCAATAAAGTCACAGATGTCAGCCATTAGAGGCAAACTGCACAGAAGCTGGGGATACATGCAGAGAAACAGCAAAAGGGATAAAAGGAGATCTGGGAGTCCATAGTTTCTCATGGTTCGCCGCCCCTTCGTCCCCCCACCCTTCATTTTTCCCTCCCTTCTCCTGTTATCCTCCATGCTATCCTTTATGTTCCACAAATAAGCGAAACCATATAATTGACTTTCTCTGCTTGACTTATTTCACTCAGTATAATCTCCTCCAGTGCCGTCCATGTTGTTGCAAATGTTGACTAACATAACATGTAAAAAAATTAAAATAAAAAAAAGAGGTCTGGGTGTAACAAAGCCAATTTCTCCTACACGACTTCAGGGTTTTTGACCTGTTTGTTGCTTTCTCCTGAAATCTTTTCTTACCCAGATATCTGCATGGCTCAACCCCTCTCCTCCAAATCTTTGCCTAAATGTCGCCTTCTCAATGAGGTCTATTTACTTCATTCTTTTAAATTTGCAATCCCTCTCCAGACCTTCCAATCGCTTTTAAAACATTCCATTTGTATTCCATAGTTCTTATCACCTTCTCACATATTCTATAGTGTACTTATTTATTATATTTACTATTTAATGTTTGCCTTCCCCCACTACAGTATAAGCCTCATGAGGTCACAGGTTTTTGTTTTGTTCCTTGTACTTTCTCAGTGTCTACAACAGTGCCTGAAACATAATAGGTACTCATTAATAAATGTTGAATAAGTTAGTCAATGATCTAGGAATTTATCCTAAAGATAAAAATTAACAATTTAGAAGAAACAAAGTACTCAAAAAACACTCAAAATATGTCACTGGGTGAATGTGGTTTCGTTGACCTCTATCAATATATACATCAATATATCTACTATTAACTCCCTATTTTCAATCTCAGAATAATTATTTCATGCAGAATAGGTAATGAGGAAAAAAATAAACCCATAAAGTAAAGTGATGTTCAAGTCCTCTATGTCTTTAGTGATTTCTTTTTTGGTCTTGTATTATCATTACTAAGAGGTATATTAAAATCTTTCACTATTGTTATAGATTTTTCTATTTTTCAAGTACTTCTCTCACGTTTTGCTTATACTTTCCATGGCATTGTTATCAGGTGCAAACAAATTTAAATTGTTATTGAGTCCTGATGAACTGAACTACTATTCCTATAAATGTTTCCTTTTAATCTCTGGTAATTTTTGTTCGTTTGTTGTTGTTTTGCTTTGCTATTTGCTTGAAAGTCTACTTTGCTGATAGTAATATTAACTTTTTTGATTTCTAGGTATTAGAAATTTGGTTTGCAAATTACATGAGAGTGCCACAGGAGTCTGTAACATCATAACAGCCTCTTATTTGTTCAGTGCCAAAGAAACTTTCCCTGTAGTGGGGAAGATTACCTGTATACTTTCAGCATTAACAGCTTTATCAGGGGATGTTGCCTTTTAGCTTATTAGGTTGATCATCATAAGCAGATTCTGGACTTTGTTTTCTATTTCACAAATCTCACTAGCTCATAAAATTTTAGCTCAAGTTTAAGTAGCTTGGTAAATGCCCTCAGAGTAAAAACAGTTTTGGTGCTTTGCTTAACAATTGAGTTTTTTAATTAAAATATTTTATTTATTTGTCAGAGAGAGAGCACAAGCCCGGGAGAACAGTAGGCAGAGCAGGCAGAGCAGTCAGAGGGAAAAACAGGCTCCCTGCTGAGCAAGGAGTCTTATGCAGCACTCATCCAAGGACCCTGGGATCATGACCTGAGCAAGAGGCAGCCATTTAACTGACTGAACCTGACTAAGCTTGACTGAGCCACCCAGGCATCCCAACAGTTGAGTTTTTGCTTTCATATAGATTTTGACCTGGCAATGTCTTAAAATCTTGTCAATTCTTTGATGCTTTTAAGAAGAGTTTTAAAATATTTTATCCAATATTTTTTGGTGAGAGCTAGTGGTCTGAAAGATTGGGAAGAGGACTCCCTCATTTATCATATTTTGACATGAACTTGAATTTATAGACTAGTGGAGAAACCACAAGAGAAGTGCAACAGTGAAACTGCAGAAAGTGCAGGAACTTGTCTGAATAGCAGTTTTCTCTTGTAAGTTATAATATCTCCCAAGAATAATAATAAAATCTGACGTGGAAATACATACAAATGTATGTTAAAAACTTTGCACTTGGTGTTGGAGACGTTGAAGAGCAAGAAGATGATATATGGTGCCTTAGAGATTAGAAAGATGGATTTATTAGGGAAATGTAGTAAGATTGCCAGGCAATGTTCAGTGCCCACTTGTCAAAATTTAAAGGGCCAAGAGTTGGCAGAGATGATTTATTTTAGCTGGTCTGGAGCAGAAGAAGTGTTGGAGGTGAATGCATTTAACTAGGTGCAAGGGAATTAAGGGTGTAGGCAAATGAAATTAAAACATAGTTATGAGCCAGTGAAGTAAGAATAGAAAGAGGGTGATGAACAATGAAACATGGTAGGGCCAATGGTCTGAAGATTCCAGCGGAACTGAAGAATTTTTGAAGTAAGGATACTAGAGCAAGTGACCTGGAATGACAGAAGTGATCATTGAAGTGTGGGATGCTTGAAATCAGTATTTTAGAGATGGTGTCATTATTGGTGGTGATAAGGTCCAGAGAATGATGAATGGGAGTAGTTAGCTGACAGGTGGAGGATAAAATCCATGGAGATGAGAAGTGTTGATGGATTGTTAATATGAGGTTGAACCCACCAAGAAAAACAAGGTTTGTAGGGAAGAGAAATGAAGACAATGAACTAGATGGTAAAGTCTTCAGTGAGGGAGAGATAACAACAAGCAGGATTTTAGATGACTGTAACAAAGAAGATAATGAGTGGTTTGGTCTAATAGCTTAGGCTTCAAAAGAGCTGGAATGTGTAAAAGATGAGGAGAAACATAGTCTGGGAATGGCAAGGAAGAGCAAAGAAAGAAAAATACATCACCTCAGACTCAGTGTTGCCATGGGAATAAGAGAAAAAGTAATAGAGAAAAATTGCTAAAATTCATTCATTATTTCATTTATTTATCTACTAATGTACTCAACAGCTACAATGTGATAAGTAGTTTGATATATTGTGGAATTAGTGAGACAAAGACACAGTGAAAAATTGCTAGTGACTTTGTCTAATAGAAGCTAGAATGTACTCTCCTTTCATGAACAGATAATTTGGTCTAGTCCCATACTATCATGCCTGATTGGGTTGGCCCCAGGCCTAAAATGTTGCTGCCTAAGGATAAAAATAGTATTCGATTTGGAATCTGTCTGGTCCTAAAGGAAGGAAAGTTATCTTATTTAAGTACAGCTGAACTTGATTTTAAAATTTAACTGTATAGCTACAGTAATCCAGATAGTGTGGTTTTGGTGTAAGTATGGACATATAGACAAAAGGAAAATAATAGAGAATCCAGAAATAGACTTACATTTACACAGTCAACTGAATTGAATTTGCACAAAAATTTCAAGGTAATTTCATGAGGGAAAGACAGTTTTTTCAGCAAGTGGTGCTAGGACAATGGGATATCCACATGCAAAATACAAAAACAAAACAAAACTCTAGAACTTCTCTTCACACCATATGAAAAATTCAACTGAAAATGGACCATAGAACTAGATGTAAAATATAAACTCAAAAATTATTGGAAGAAAACACAGAAAGAAATTCTTTGTGACTTTGTGTTAGACAAAACATTCTTAGACATGACACCAAAGCACAATCCATTAAAGAGTTGATAAAGTGGGTCTTATCAAAATTAAACATTATTGCTCTGTGAGACGCACTGTTAAAAGATGAAAAGATAAGACAAATGTTAGTAGAAAATGTTGAAAAACATATATCTAATAAAGGACTTGTATCCAAAATACATAAATATTTCTCAAAATTTTATGGTAAGAAAACAAACAGCCCAAGGTTAATATAGGCAAAATACATGAACCAGGCACTTCACCAAATAACATATTCAAAAGGCAGATAAACAAATAAAAAGATACTCAACATCATTGGTCATGATGAAAATACAAAGTCAAGTCAGTGAAATCACACAATTCCCCCAAGGATGGCTATACTTAAAGGGCTGCCAATATGAGATGCTGGAGAGGATACAGAGCAACTTGAACCCTTACATATTTCTGGTGAGAATGTAGAATGGTGCAGTCACTGTAGAAAAACAATTTGGTACTTCCCCCAAATGTTCAACACAGAGTTACCATGACCCAATAATTCCACTCCTAGTTATATACCCATGATGAATGAGAATATATCTGTACAAAAACATGTATACAAATGTTCACAGCAGCATTATTCACAACAGCCAAAAAGTAGAAAAAACCCAAATGTTCATCAATTGATGAATGGATAAATACATATGTATGTATACAAATACAGTGGAATATTTGCATGAATGAGGTACATGGTAAACATAGGTGAATTTTGTCAAGATTAGAGTAAGTGAAAGAAGCCAGATACAAAAGGATACATTTTTGTATGGTTCATTTATATGAAATATACACAATAGTCCAATCTATAGAGATAGAAAGTAGATTTGTGTTTGCCTAGGGCTGGAGGGTGGAAGTGGGAGGAAAATGGTGAGTAACTGCTGATGAATTCCTTTGGGGTTATGGAAATACTTTATAGTTTAATTGTGGCAATTTTTACACGACTGGATGTATTTGTCAAAATTTATCAAACTGTATGTTTAAGGATAGTTGACTCCATTGTATGCAAATTATACTTCAATAAAGCTTATTATTTTAGAAAAATGATTCAAACTTAACCTACATTGATTAATAACAAGGATCCATACTTCTGCATGACAAGTCTTGACTATATCCGTTACAAACCACCTTTTGAGAATTAACTGAATTGGGTTACAAAATTTTTTTCACATTCACTGTACCCACTGGACCTTTTCTTAAAGGTTCACTGCATTTTTCATAATTTGGCATTCTTTCTAAGAAAACATTTTTCATTCAAGAATCAGTAAATGGAGGATTTGAACTACTTATACTCTCCCAGTAAGAAAATCTATGAATACTATTGATTCATATTTTGACTAAATAAAAGTTATCTTCTTACAAATATGGTGTTATCATTTCAACCTGTATAAATGGTAGTTTCATATGGTTCAATGTAATGTTTTGGAATGTCACTGTAATTGGAAATATACGTTTTGAAATAGAATTTAGAGAAATTAGAACTCAGATTTAGATAAATATGGTTTTGGAATTTAAGTAACTACCGGTGATACTAGTAGTGGCTAGATTTGCTTGAAGGGTAAGTAAATAAAAACCCTTAGAACAAATCTCTTATTACAGCTGGAGGCGAATAGAATAAGACCTTCTATTGGAGTATGTCTGATAATCATTAGCTTGAGTACACCTAGCCTTTGTTAGTTAGATTTTCAAAATAAACTCATTATTAATAACTTTCAATATGCTCAGGATCTTATTATCCTGTAGATTAGAATAATTATTTGTTATAAGCAATGAAAATTTTTAATTGCAAGTTTTAATGTTAGGCCCATAAAATTAATGAAACAATTTTATTAGGAGTTTAATTAATGTAGGGTTATAATACTAACCATGTGCTGCTGAATTATGTATTCAGTTAATCATGTAAGATTTGATATGGTGTGTTTTGGGCTATGAAAACCCCAGAATTTACAAAAGTTGTACTGGAACATTTGGTGAATGCATTGTACATTTTACTCAGAGAAATTTCAGCATTTTCTAGACCTCGGTGTGTGAGAGCACTCTATATTTCTGTATCTTAGAATGTGCAAGTCTGTTGGTTAGTACTGTAAGTCAGTGGTTTCCAAAAGTTTTTTATTATGGGTCTGTATTAGCAAAAAAAAGTTAGCATGTACGTCAGTGTATGTATATTTATCTATTCATAAATAATAATTGTAAAATATTTCACTGTTATGTACATTATAAAACAGAAAACCTAATCATTTAAAAGGTCATGATAAAAAATAAAAAGCACATTACATATCTATTATAGCCTATCCACTCTTCTTGGAAGACCAGCATTTCTAAATAAGAGATGTACATAGAGTTATCCTTGGTTGGGAGCAAGATATAGTTATTCGTCTGTGTGGAAAGGGCAACGCAGGAATTAATGTCAAATTTGAAAAACAAGGAAAATTGAAATCATAGATTTAAAGTGAGTAATCACTAAAGAAATGATAAACTTTAATTAGAAATAAGAGGGTTCTAATTAAAGTTTATCATTTCTTTAGTGATTACTCACTTTAAATCTATGATTTCAATTTTCCCTGATATGAGGAAGCGGAGATGCAATGGGGGTGGGGGTTAAGGTGGTAGGAAAAGGAAAAATGAAACAAGATGGGATCAGGAGGGAGACAAACTAAAAGAGACTCTTAAT